>JAQIWH010008250.1:0-10450 GCA_034695005.1 Cryptops parisi | reverse complement strand
TGCGAATGGAAACTGAAACCTAAAACTTATTTTGATTTGATTTTTTTGATTTGATTTTATTGCGGACAATATCCAATAGTTTGTTAATATCTTACATAAATTGTAACAATTATTGTTTCTGTCTTTGCCTTGAATAAAAGGTTGTCCTTAAAAAACAAAGTTTTTTATATAATCTTGTTTCTGTTTTGTTTCTTGTCTGTTGTTGTATGTGTATCCGTGACCAAGGCCTTATTAAAGAGGTTGAAACGTTGGGTTTTTAGGAGTTGATGTGTTTACCCTGTCAGTTACGGTAGGAATTCATAAAAAAAAATATTTTTCCTATTTTCATTTATCATGATTATAAGGGTAGAGAATAGTAAATTTGTACAGTTTTATGTAACAGTTTCTACTTTCCGGTGGAGTTAGGCTATAAACTTAAACATCTTATGTATTGCTTATGTAGGGTTCTTATTGGGCCATTGAGTCAGACCCACCCGATGAGTTTTCACCAACGAGGAAACGATTTCGGCGTTCTGATCAGGCATGTTATTAATTCATACTTGCTCAACATCATAATTATAAAAGTACAGTATAACACTTTTTTGATGTAATGCTTGTGCAAAATGTAACAGTTGCTTGTGCTTTTCAGTCAACAGTATTTTGTACAGATGATTCATCATCAAGTTACTCCGTTAGTCCTGTGAGCGAGTGCTCCATTAGTTCTTCGGTAACCAGCTTTTCGCAAGGAATACCAACAATGGTTCAATCTTCAATGCCAGTTGTAAGCTGACAGAATTTATTCCCACAGATTTGCCTTTCATACAAATTTCTATCAGTTGATTTATTAAAAAACCCATGGAACGTATAATGTTTCAATTTTAGGAAACGAAAACATTACTGGAAAAAGAAGTTGGTACATGCTTACAGGGGATTGGTGAATTGTCTGACTCCTTTAAAGCGTTGTACAAGAGCGTCATAGAAGCAAATGGTGATTGCAACTTCCAGAATTGAATCAAATTTAACACCTTAAATGTTTGTCAAACATATTTTTGTTTTTAAATTTCTACAAGGGGGTTCCAGTTGGGATCTCATTAATATTGATGCGATTCGAGATGGGATGAAAACTTATGTCAGCGGGAGCGTACCATTCAATGATTTGGATTTGAATCATTGTCAAAGTATTAAAATCTTTCTATGAGTTAAAAGCACATAGGAAATTGGCTTTCTGATAGACTACCGTAGTTAATCTTTGCATTTTCTTGTTGTTTTTACAGGTTTAATGGAAAGCTTGACTGCAAATGATATTGCCAGTTTACTTTCTGGAGATCCTCAGTTTTCTGAGGGCTCGTTAAGTCACATGTTTGCATCTCATGCAGCTACTTCAACCGTTTCAACGAATGGCCATGACCTTGCTCAACCATATATTCAAGCTCAACTTCAAACAAACTCAGGTGCTACATTTTTGCTATTACATGAAGTTCTTGATTTATGCGATTTTGCTAATATGCGACAAGAAATTCTCCCAGAAGCTTGTTATATACAAGAAAGTTGTGCCATTATGTGATTTTGTTTGGTGGTGCACAAGTGACAAATGCTCTTGCACATGCCTTATTTATAACACGTGTGCACCATGTGAATTGCAAATTTTGCTTTTGCACTGTGGATGTCCGATACAGTTTTGCAATTAGAAATTCATGAGAATTTCAATTTATATGATAGTATGGTTTGTACAGAATGTAACTCTTGCATATATTGCGAACCTCTTGTATATTTTTTAATAATTTTAATAATACTACTAGGATCGGCACAACGCTATGCGAATGGAAAAAACCAGGGCGGAGTGGATTTTATTTTAATTTTAACGATTATGCATTGATTACTAAATTAAACATTACTAAATGTTTCTAAAGTTTGCATGTAATCGTCTGTCTTTTTCCCTGGGGTAGAGGAACTGATGAAAAGGATGGGTTTATTAGGGGACCAGATCTGTAGTTCATTAGGGAGGGCATAATTACTGTTCAAAAAAGGGTGGAAGGTCACAGCACAGGTTGTTGTTCAGTACTCACTACAACTTCCATTCGTTTATTATTGAAGTTGTAGTAAATAACACATAGATAAATAAATAGGAAATAGTACAAATTTTACGTATTAGAAAATAGATAACAAAAAAAATTAAATACTGTAATAAAAAATAAAAATAAAATAATCCACCTATGCAGTCTTGAACCCCAGACTATTGGCATGTCAGTCCGGTACTCTAGTACAGTGCCAATCTGGTATGCGTGAAAAAAAGCTTTCAAAGCACATGTCATTTTATAACATTTGTGACATCATCTATGACGTCAATATAGTTAGTCAGTTTAATGAGTTTTGCGGAAAACATTTTAACGTCCTATAGACTACCACGTGTTATTTCTAAAATTTGAAAGTTCTAGCTGTTACTATTGCAAAGTAATCATGAACAAAGTTTTAAATTCTGAGTCAAGGGAAGAAGGGCTCCGCCCTGATTAACTACACAATGAATGGAAGAACCTGTGTTGTAAAATCAGTTCCTGTATTGTAATGTTTCATTTAACCATTCATTTCAGGAGTTATTCCCAGTACTTCAGAAAACCAACAAGAACACGGTTCATGTTCGCGACTTCAGAATCCTGAAACTGGAGAACATACAGATAATGCATCAAGTCTGCCACCTCAACCACAAGTGAGTGCAGAAAAAAAATACATCTTTATTGGATTATATATCACTTCAGCTTTCGCTAATTAAATTTTGGACCAAAAGCATGGATTTCAGCTCCTCAATGGTGTTCATATAATTAATGATCGATCCCATAAACTAAACCTTAAAAAATGATCTAGAAATTCCAACTTTTACATATGGTAATAAATTTTGAAGCCAACTTGCTTTCCGTGGAAAACGCTGCCAAAGCCTTGTGGCTGATGCACTCATTTAATAAGATTTTTGTTTTGTTTGTCTTTCAGCTTACACCTATTGACCCTTGTCTAATAATTGCATCAACAATTTGCACGAGTAATCCAACTCAAGAAATCGAAGACGATATCGATGACGACTTCAATTGGGATAAGTTACTCTAAGAAGTATTCATTCCGGTCCCCACTTGAGAGTGATTTTAGTGCAATAGGATGCATCTTGTATTACATACCTGATCCTCGAAGGATGATATTGATTACTTACTGCCATATGGTAGGGTTTACTTTTCCATTGCATATGCCAATTCTTTCTGCACCACCATTTTTTCCTTTCTTGCAGTGAAGGTTGCTTCCTTGTTTTTCAATTTTTTTGGTGTGCAATGTTATAATGTACAAAACCTCTGGAAGGTTGCAGAAATAGTATAATCCCATTGGAATGCATGTACAAGTATTATATATGATAAGAGCATATGGCATTTGGGAGAGCTTGCAACCAACGCTTAACGACCATTCTACAAGGTGAAAAGTGTAGAAACGTTATCAGAAGCTGTCTGTAAAGCGATTGCCATTTGTAAATGAGCACCAGGCGACTATCCAAAATGGCATGAACTCATTGAGAAGAACACACTGACGAGTGACAAAGTGACCATTTTTTTCTTTCAAGTTGTCGGGAACACAGGATGGAGACAAAATTGGAACAAAAATAAGCTGAATCATATTTTGGAGACTGTCTTCAAAATTCAAAGGTGAAATGGTCACCATTAAAATGTTTCATGTTCCATTCATGTTCCACGGCATTTATGTGATGTAAAACATGCAGTCATTATTATTAATATACGCAAGTGATGCAGAGCTCCTTGGAGCTAGAAGTTTCTTTTTTCTACTACTTTTGAGTTGCAAGCTTGTCCGAACTTTTAAGTTCTTGATTCTAATAATTAAGTTAACATTTATAACGATATTTTTTTTACATGTACATTCCAATTTGATGCTTAATCCTCTTCTTTGTTGCCATATTTTTTTATATTTGATGTTTTAAGTTGAAACACAGAGTATTGTTGAATGACACTGTTTCAGAAATATCCTTTATGCTTGTAAGAATCGTATTATTACTAAATGTTTATTTTTGTATATTATTTTCTATATTAACACATCCACTGATTGTGTTATTTTTTAAAGCCATTGTTGACTGAGACATGAAAAGTATGGAATTAATGCCACTAGTAAAATGTACATATATTATAATAGCTGCTAAAGGAAAGTGTTTATTATTACAAAATCGTGGCTGAAGGTTTTCTGTTAGTTCTAGCCTAATTAACGTGCAGTACATTTTGGTAGAATACTTTTTTCCCATTCGCAGCGTTGTTTTGTTTCTAGAAATTGGTATAAAAAATTTGTATGTGCAGTAATTTTGTATAAAAAATACATGGTTGACTATTTACTTAAACATTGAAAAAAATTATTGAGCATTATTATCTACACTACAAGTGTAAAAGATCCTCCATGGCAATAGAATTTAATTGAGTTGTCCTCCTTGAGTTGTACTCCATTAATACAAATAGAGCTGAGTTTAAAGGACCATGCTTTTGTGAACAAAACACTTCCTATAGCAAGAACTTGGGGTAGGCTACCTACCATAAACTCCAAACTTGGATGAATATTTTGTGATTAGTTGTCACATATAATTGAAAATTGTGTGTTCTGTATATTTTAATGTTAAATTATAAATTTAACATTAATTGGGTTATTTGCTAATTCACATGTTTCTAAAGGTTGGCTGGCTCATAACGTGTTTATTCTTGCATAAACTTGACATGTCTTGAAAGGTGTCATTTGAATTTGGATTTTGTAAAAAAAAATAAAAAAAAAAATTGTGTTACAGTGAAACTACTGTTGTTCCCAAATTATTTTCCTGGACCCATTCAATTTTTATGGTCCCGACCTGTTAACCTCAGTTTAGATAGGTCTAGTGCCTTTTTTCTAGAAAAAAATGTGCTGGTGATCTGAATTTTTTGGATTGGGGGCCTCTTCCTTAATAGATGTAGTGAAAAAATGTCTAGTGGTACCTAGAATTATTTGATTTTCTGTGTTCACTAATGGTCATTGTTTCTTTTTAATTTGGTACTCCCTTATTGCAGGGGCCCATTCTTTTGCATATACTGGGTATAACTATAAATATGCTTCTGATAACCACGGTCAGAAAACGGATCCTAGGGTATTCCTAATAACTAATTACCGGTATTATACTTCACAAAGAGCCTGTGAAAGTTATTAGATATTGGTTCACGAATCATTTTTACCTAAATGCATATTTTGTTTAAGTATACCACACCAACACTTGGAATTCTATTGGGCGTACACTTTTTTGGGGCCCACTTAAGTTCAATTTTTCAGGGCCCCTTGAAAAAAGGTGCTGGTATTCCATACCATTGTGTACCGCTAGAAAAAAGCTCTGGCTTGGTCTATTGTTTTCCAGTATCCATCGACTTTTTCTTACATTGCCTTGACTTTTTGACAGGAATGAATTGAAGTTTCACTGTATTTCATCAATGTGTGGCACATATTACAAGTGTTTTGTCAAGAGAGAAACCAACAAAGAATGCAACAAAAATATTTTCAAAAAATGTAAAAATCCAAATTATGTTGGTTTTTTTGGTCAGTTCTTTCATATTTAAATACATTTTTAATTGTATGTGAATTAACAAAACACAAGAGAACCGAGTGTTATGTGGAAAAGCCTATCGTGTTATGCCCCAATTAATGTTTAATGCTCAGGTGCAGGTAGGTCCCAATAATTGAGCCTACTTTCCAGTTTTCAACTGGGTACTTAATTCCCACTTGGTGCTGATTATTCAGTCTTCTGAACAAACTGAAAATGTAGATGAACAGTATGTTTAGACTGCTTACTATTGGCTGATGTTAAGAAATTAAATTTCACTACTGTGTAATCAATGTCTGAAAAACCTCATCACTTGAGGAAACATAAACAACCATAGCCTGGTTTTTATGATTTAGCATTTGGAGTTGAACAAACACACGTATTGTTGGGTCATTCATTAAAAAAAAAAAAACAGGTTTAGCTACTGAGGAGTGTATGTATATTAGTAAAAAAAAAGTGTTTGCACTGGTGTCTGGCAGTCTTGGTAAATATTCCTTTTCAGTGCCATTCCCTTTCACGTTAAATGAAAAAAAAAAAAGGTTATTACTGTAACCGGATATTTTTGAACCCCTATTTGCCCGACAAGCGTCAAATGATGTTCATGTATAGTTTTTGAACTTAGCAGGCTCTCGACCACTAGTAGAATTGGAATACCAGTTATCTTTTTTTAGCAGTGCGATGTTGTAAAGTACTTGTATTTACGCTTTGCCATTATACACGACTAGTTAATTGATGTGCACAATGTATATTATATTGTGTACATAAACATCGCATTGAATGCGTCACCATTTTACGCACCGCCGTTTTCTTTAACGGGTAATTTGTATCGTAGTTGTTTTAATAGTTTATTAAGGCCAAAAGGTACTCGAATTCAGTATTTGCGACTGTATACTAATTTTTAGTTGTCGTTAACAAATGGCCGCCATGTAAGGCGTTATTGTTTTGTAATCTGTTGTTTCTTTTTTTTCAACATGTAACTAGTCACTATCTCTTTAAGAGATCGTTAAAAAAAGTGTAACCAATGGTTAAAAACGGACGATATGGTTGCTATTTTTGTGAATATTTCTATCACGGGTTTATAATAGCCTATATTAATTGGTTATGTTAAGCTTAATGCCAAGAGTCTATTATATACTCTTGCTTGTACAGTATATGTTATTGTTACATGATGAATTTTTGTAGGTAATTTCAGAACGCTTAGACGACGAAAACACTAAAAAAAAATAATTATGGATGCAAGTGCAATGCTAATTTCTTTTATGATAATTTCTATTTTGATATTTACTTTTGTGTGCATTTTTTTATATATATTTTTTTATATTCACATCTGCATTTTTTCCTAGTCACTTTGTTAATACACTAATATAACATCTGTTCAGATGTTTTCATTTAGCACATTTTTTTTTGTCAACCTTGATACATTGTATTTTTTGATTTGTATTTTAACAATATTAAAAATTTTAAGCTCATATCCAAGTGTAATGATGAATAATACTTCAATATTAAAAAAAAAAAAAGTTGTATTGTGTTGTGAAGTAGGTAAATGTATTTTTGTATCATCCGTTTAATAAAACTGAATACATTTGGGAATTTGCATGATTGCACTTATTACATTATATACAGCATTCAAAATATTTTATGTACATGAAATTGAATGAATAAATTTAATTTAATATATAATAAATTAAGAGTATCACATGATCCAGGCTAGGGTTTGAAATTAAAAGCAGTAATTGTACAAAATGCAGATTGCAATGATTCCCAGGATTATGAAAAACGGCATCCATGTTTTCAACCATCCCCAAATGCTGGAAAAAAAAATTTGAAAAAACGAACAATTGAACTTGATGAACAACGCATTAGGATTTGTTTAATGGATTAAATCACAATGAATATTCACTACTTAAGCAGGAGCTAATGGTTAATTTCAACAGTGCAATCAGACCCTTCCCCCCACCCCTAATTTAGTGTAAATTATACTTTGGTATTTTTATTTGGTCTAAAATTTGCTTGGAAAGTAAGATCATATAAAGAATTTTTTATTATTTTAATCATGAAATGACAATTAGAATCAAAATAAGGAATGAAGTAAACCCAACTTAGGAAAACATGGCAGCAATTAAAACCAAAAACTAAAACCTCTTCAGAGGTTTCTTCTCTTTCCTACTTCTATTTTTTTCTTTTGAAATTGAAAAAGCCTCAAGTTAATTTCCTTTGTTATAAAGCAAACCTGTCATGCGAGATGATCACCATGCGTTTGGGTGAAAACTTTGCAATAAAAATATACTTTTTTAACATTTTCTAGATATCATAGCATATACAAGTGTTTGCTGAAACTAATAACAGGTAATTTTGTATACTATGTACAATATTTTGTACATATACTGTATAGAACTTCCCAACTTACAGGTAGAGGAGCTAATGGTGTTTAAGGGTGCCCCGACTACAGATCTCTGAAAACCACCTAAAATCTGTTGCCTATATAAATGTAAATTTTTAAGTGGATGTAGTATTCCAGGATGTAGCTTTTTTAAGTCTAAAATTTAAAAAGCTACTGTTCTATAGCATTTGTAGTGTACCTTATTATATAAAGTACTCATGTCATATGCATTAAAAAAATATAAATACAACAAAATGTATGCAGAAATTAAAAATAAATTCTTACCTTAAGTTGCTAACTGGGTAGCTTATCCTTTACACAATTAACGACATTTCGCCTTTTAACTAGAAGCTTTTTCAAGTTCAAAAGAAAAAATTAGAAGTAGGAAAGAGAAAAAAACCTCAAAAGCAAACCTACAAGCCTTTCTGGAGAAAGGCTTGAAAAAGCTGTAACCAACTTCCCACACCAAACAACACTAAGCTAGTTTTAAAAAGTTTGCCCTCCAATTACCCACAATTCCCAATATTTTAAACCTCCAAGACATTCCTTTCAAACTAGGAGGAAATGTCTTTGAGGTTTAAAAAAATTGGGCAATTAGAGGGCAAACTTTTTAAAACTAGTTTGGTGTGGGAAGCTGGTTACAGCTTTTTTAAGCCTCTTTTCAGAGATTTTTTTCTCTTTCCTACTTTTCAAACTTGAAAAAGCCTCTAGTTAAGAGGCGAAAAGTCGTTAATTCTGTAAAGGATAAGCTACCCAGTTAGCAACTTAAAGTAAAAAAAAAATTTTTTCTTAATTTTCATTATGTGGTTAAGGGTAGGGGATTGTGCTAAACTTCGATAATTGATAACAAATAAATGCTCAGCACATAATGTTTTCTTTCTCAATCAATTGTAGGCTGTATTTTCCCTAAGGTAGTCAAAATGACTGTAGCTCGTCATTCTAGGTAGTTCAAAATTTCAGTCATTCTAGTATTAAAGTTGGAAGAAATTACACCCATTCAATAATTAATACTCGTTCAAGAACAAATCTTGGTAGTTCTGCCTCTTTTAGGCATTACAAAGTAGCTGTTACACCTTCCATGACGTTCACATGTGAACATCTTCTTCAATGTTACTATTTCATCCGAGTTTGGAAACTGATGTGCATACCACTTCAACCTAATTTTTCTTTTTTGCACTACATCATTGCTTTCAAACCAACTAATGAAAACATCAGAGAATAGCAGAAAAAAAAACGCATATTACCTAACATATTTTCCATGATACAGCACCAGACATGCTAATTTCACCATATTCCAGGATGAATTGCCCTTGTATCGCATTTCATTTAATGCCATGGCAACATGAGAATGACAATTGTCACAAAAAAGATTATGCTAAAATAAAATATAATGCAGTTATGATTATGAACCACTAGTTGAAAATTTCTTTCAAAAGCCAGATCAGTAACCATGAAATGAGATTGGCAACGGTGATGACAAAATACAATCGATACAGAACAAATCACTAGAAGTCATCTTTTTTCTTTAAAAACAATTTTTAAAATATACTAGCACAGGCAACTCTCAGTTTACAAAACTTTCGCTATAATGAACATAACAATTTATACAAATGCAGGGTGTCCACACATTAGATCAAAACATTTAAAAACTCCATTAATTTCATATCAGGACATACAAATGTGATGCTTGGTGTCATATATTTATACTGTATAAATATTTACTTTCAAACTGTGTGATTGAAATGTTTATGTAAATCTCATTGACACACTGTATTTTTGTTTTTTAATCTTTCTTATTTTATGTTACATTTTATGCGCCAACTTTTGAAAATCTCTATGGGTGTCGATGTGACTGATTAACAAATGGTCAAGGGTCCAAAAGGCAATGTAATCTACTGTTCTATCTATGCAATGGTCTAATCCAGTGATTCTCAACAGGGGGTATGCGTACCCCCAGGGGTACGCCTGTAGTACCAAGGAGTACGCCTGACTTTCTATAAAAAATGGCGGACTTTGGGGTTACAAGAGTTATCGGCTGTGTTTGGACAGTTTTCGCACTATATGCGTCCGACACAATCCTAAATAACGCTTATTTCCACCAAAATGAGGCTCTATGGTTGGTCAATAAGATATTGACATCCCATCATCCTTTACGGTTTCGTTTGGAGATATATACTAAATACGCTTTAAGACATAGCTCTTTTCCTAACTTTTTAAAACACATTTTCTTTGATATTACTCACTAAAATCCACATTCGTCATTTTTGGAACGGTACGTTATTTAGCTGCTCTCGTTGTTATGCATCTTTAAATTCGTATTTAAATTAATTTTGCAAAAACTGAAATAATTCCACTGAATAGCATGAGTGACTTGCAGAGAAGCTGTTTTAGGGGCAGCGTGCCTTTTACTCTCTATTGTTTTATTAATTTGTCATTTCGGTTGCATTGTTTGGAAATAAATTAAACAAAAAAGTGAATTCTGACTAATAATGGACTTTTGGCTA
>JAQIWH010008249.1:0-10451 GCA_034695005.1 Cryptops parisi | reverse complement strand
CGCTCGTCAACCATTGGCTGATTCATCTCGCTGCCTCAGTTCTGTGCCAGCAATTCTGTGCCAGCTAATTTGGGATAAAGTATAGTTGAAGTTGTATGTAAAAAGCATCAAGAGAATAGAAAGGAACAGCTAGAATAAGGAACTGAAGAACTGTATACTAATAAAAAACCAGCTGGTTTGTTAGTTGTACCTTTACAAGCTATCCCATCACAAAAAAGACGGTAAGGTCACGCTAATAGCATCGATTTCTGTGAAAGGATGTTTGCAGATGTTGATTTGGAAAATGTCACATGGATGAAATATGACTACTAGCTTATTAAGTTCGAAGACTAGGTTGAATAAAAAAAAAAAAAGAAAATTTAAAACGAAAATGCAATACTCGTATAATTTGAAGCTACAAAAAATATACGCTGAACCATCCGCAAGCTAACGACGTTAAGTGGTATAAAAGGAAGTGTAAAAATTTCCAGTAGGCCTACACTTTCAAGATCAACCAACAAACGAACCAACTTGGTGAACTGTGAAAACCATCTAAAACGTTCTTGGTAAGTTCATGGAAACGTCTTGTTTTTTATTTACAAAGTTTAATAAAATCCAGTTTCGAACATAATGTAATAACGCGCATTCGAAATTCTGGATCGTTACACAAGCTAAAAGTTCTAAATTGTTAAAAAATCATTTAGCCGTCTCACTCAGTGACTTGAAGAAACATTCTGAATCTTGAGGCTACGTTACGCAACAATTGAAGGGTCTGGTGAAAAAGAGGTGTTAAGTAACGCTTTTACAATTTCGAGAAAATCGCATTCAAAGGTCTGAACTTGGCTTGCTGTCTATGGACTACTTCATACTTCTTACACTAATATCTTTGCACCTATTGTTATTTTGCTCAAAATTATGCGTCAGGAAGGTAGAATTGAACCTGACACATTCGAAAAATGCTTCTAGGTCATGATTCATAGAAATGTTACCACCCTTTTTTTTATCAGGCCTTTTAATTATAAACCCAAATTGATGTGTTCAAGATTAAAATTCTAACAATCTTCCTCCTGGACCCCTCACTTTTATATTGGGTAGTAAATTGCAAAATTCTAGTTCTAAAATCCGAAAAACATTTATAGGAAAGTCAATTTCTGAAACATGGCAACTCGATCGCCGTTTCTGTTTCTGGAAGGTGTTCTGCTATTCATTTTCAACACACAAGCTCACGAATTCGAACATGATTTTCACATGGACGACGAAGCCCGTAAGCGCTATTTCTACTACTAGCCATAATGTCAATAGCCATCTCTGTTAAGCTTTTCAAGTTAAAAATGTTTTTCATTTTTTTTTCACGAAACGTCATGCATGACACGTGATACATGCAATTCACAGTTGCAGAGTTTCGACCTATGTGTGAAAGACATATGAACACTTATCTCTTGCCAAGAGCGGAAAGCGAAATATCAAATTCGTAAGAATATTTTCATGACGATTGAAGTTAGAATGGCCATGAGATTGAGTTCTACGACTAACTGAAGGTTTGCCCGGAATAACGTTGTATGTTACAAAAATTCAATATTGAGATTATTATGGAAAACTGTGCCTCCTATATGGGCCTAGCTGTTGTTGTCAATAGACAAACTCATACCTACCTAAAACATCATATATCATTTAGAAATTAGGCACCTAATAGGTGACAATCAATGTGTTGCTGAATACTTCTTTTGACATTTACTCGAAACTATGAATTGTTACATGCAACGTTATTCCGGGCAAGCCTTCAATTCTTCACACAACTACAGTAATCCTTTCATTTACGGGCGAGTAATTGGTCCCACGAAAACAGTGCGTAAATGAACACCGCGTAAATAAGAGCCATGGAAAGCGTGTTACTGGGGTAGAAATGTGTTTAACCAATGTCCCATTTAAAATATGTTCACGTAAGCTATATGTGTAGTTACTTTTAAAATATAAGAGGTTACTAATGACAAAAAAAGTAATGATGTAACTATCGTTTACATGCATTCACATAAAGATAAAGTATGGAAAACTTATTTGAAATGCAATATTTTGTCAACCGTGTTTAATTAATTCTCGTCAATGAAGACTGTGTGAATGGAGGGATAACTGTACTTGGTTTTTAATAATAAGTAGAGTGCTATTCAAAAATTTAAAATTTGAAAAGCATTTATTTTTGCTGACCGGGTAACTTATCGAACACTCTCCTTCTAGAGGTTTTTAAAGAAGAAAATGAAGTACATTAACAATACTGTTTAAGCATACTCTTCATCTACTGGCATATGGCGTGCGCCATATTGATTTTTATGCTAACAGCTAAAAGCAAAGGCAGTGACACTCGTGAGATTAAGACAGATTCGAGAACACCTCATTCATCATAATCCATCGGGTCATTTAGCCTGTAGGAGGGTCTAAAGCATAATGGATATATGGCATGTAGCGTATGTCATTCAATTGTTGAATGACATTGATTGATTTTGCTAGAGGCCGCCATGTTGGTTTTCGTTGATCTCATAGGCAGTGTTAGTCGATAAACTATGACGAATTCATAGACACCTCATTTATCAAAATCAATCGAGTCGTCTTGTTTTTTGTATGTTTTTTGTATTCGACACCACCTCCTGGAGGCGTCGAAAGATGGTATGTGTTAGATACTAGTGAACTAACCGGTCAGTAAAAGTAAGTGGAAGAAAGGCTCCATTTGGAAGGCCCCCGAGAGATAAACAATGTTTGTCTGACACATTTGTTTCTTAAATTCTTTGTTTTCATAATATTTCAGTGTTTCACCGATATTACACTAAAATCCTTATTTCCCCTAAGCAAACAGGCACAGTATCATTGGTATTACATCTTGTGCATAAAAGATACTATGCAGTGCATCAAACACTTTTTTGTGAGAAAATGTTTAATCCCTATAAATAGACATCTGCATAAACTAACAAAAATAAATTTTCATTTTTGTCATTTTGTCAGAGTTTTTTTTTTTTGACACAAATTATCGACGAAAATTTGTGTATCCACCATTTACCTCCTGAACAGCACGCAGACTTTCCTATTCTCAAAGATTACGTGCTGTCCGGGAGGCAACTTGTGGATACACAAATGTGGAATGTGTGTAAAAATGATTACTTAAAGAAAGTTATAATGGTCAAGTGTGCTAATATGGGGTTAGCACACGACGTTTGAACCCCAAACTTTAACGTTTGCTTATACGTTCAACCCCTAGGAAAAAGTTAATGACCGACCTTGTATGTATTGATTATCGGTTTACTTCACTGGAGTGAAAAATTTTCAAATACCTGCTACTACCATTTCAGAGAAAATTACGATGACACAGCGGCAAGATTTATCTACCCGTGTGAAAAATGTTATGTCTCAAACCTGAAGTTTTATTACATCCGCCCAGAATTATTGCAGGATGTTTATCTCACTAAACATGACGAGCTCTATTACAATATGACCCTCGATATTAAAACTTACTCAGTTGACTGCTATTGTGATCTCCATGCAAGGTAAGGAAAACTAAATATGGCTAATCATCACGTTTCTTTAGAATTGAAGGCTTGCCCGGAATAACGTTGCATGTAACAATTCATAGTTTTGAGTATATGGCAAAAAAAGTATTAGGTGCCCAATTTCGAAGTGATATAGGTATGTTATGGTATGAGTTTGTCTATTGACAGCACTAGCGTAAGCTCATATATGAGGCACAGTTTTCCATAATAACCTCAATATTGTGATTTTGTAACATGTACAACGTTATTTCGGGCAAGCCTTCAATTATGATTGTCCTGAAGCCCAGTTTACACGTCAAACATTATCAATCAAATTTTGTCGATTCCAAATGTTTTTTTGACGTTACACACACGTCGGAGCAACATTTGTGTGCTTAGTTAGAACAAAAAAAAACCAACAAAAGCATTGAAACGCGCCGGAATATGCATGTCGGCAGCAAAACAGTATCTATAGAACTTGGCTAATAAAAATTTAATAAAATTACGATACAGAGGAATCCGGTCATTATGATCACTTTGGGACTATACTAAACGCCACTTCGATTAGTCAGTGGAAGGTCAGTTAATGCACCTACTCACATGCTATTCTCTTTGTATTCTTACGCGTTGCTGAACGAAATGTTGCTGGAAATGTATCAGTGTAACATTATTTATACGGTTTATTTATTTTCTAGTAACGTGACATTGTACATATATAAAGCGTTATTTAGAAACCGAGAGGCAGTTAGCTAATTAGTGAAAAAGTAGTTTCGACTAGTCAAAATTAGGAACTACTTTTGACTAGTGGCAAACTACAAGTAGTGAGCCGGTCTCCACTGACTAGTCGAAGTAACGTTTAGTATTGAGTTTTGTTAACAATAGCCGATTGATAACATTATTCGTGAGTATGATAACCGGATTCCACTGTATACGCAACTAATTTTTTACTCAAGGCTAGAACTGTAAATCAATGTCCACTAGAAACACGTCGATTAATTCGAAGCTAACTTTTTACACAAAGTGTAAAATAATTATAATAATTATAATAATAATTATATCAAATATCTCTAAATATAAAAGACTAAAGCGCTCCTCCTCACCAGTTATGGAAGCGCCACCGTGTGCGAAATTACCGAAATCGAACAAACATTGCAAAACAGTACAAGTCGAAACAATAAATAATTAACGAATGTTGCCAAGCAACACGAGATTAAATAACGAATTGCGTAATTAAAACAAAAAACACTTTCCCGTCATTTTTGACGGGCTATTTTCTGTTGATATGATTGTCGTATATGAATTTAACGATTTTTTGAACATTTAACTTTAAAAAAAAAACGCAACTCTGTTAATTCAGCGCAACTTAACCAAAACAAATCCGACCAATCCCCAAATTTTTTCAACAACATGATCGCGCGAGTTCCCACCTGCAGCACCACTGGATGTGACTATCAATGGTTTTTTTACTCGTTCTAGCGAGTACGATATTGCCAAAGCGATCGAGACTTTGAAAACCGAACATCTTGATCCGAAACACAACATTGTGCATCTTGTGAACAACAAAACGGCCGATCCGGTCAAACTGAAAGAGTGTTTCCATCCCATACATGCCGTTTCCAAACTGGCCAATCCCAAAATTAAAATCTCTCTTATTGGTCACAACCTGAGCATCAGCCTTCGAGTGAAGGACATTGTGGGGACTGTTCGAAATCATACGTCCATCATTTACACGGCATTGAACAAGGAGCTATACGAATACGAACCGCCTCAGGTAAACTGCAAAGGACAAGACGGCGACGACGACTACGAAGCGATGACGTGCCAATGTTTGAAAAATGTCGATTTCTTCGAAATGCTACCGTCAGCTTTGGCCAACCACTATTTGAACTCCCAAACCACCTCGAAAGAGATCTTTCCCAGAACACCCGTTCTGTTACAAGTCAGTTGCCACAGGGATGCTTGGGATTCGTTATATGTCTTTGAAGTGGATGAAGATGAAGATGACGATGAACGATGTCAATGTTAATTTCTAAATGCTATTACCAGCCCTGTTTTCAATGACAACTGCAAAAATTTTATTTCTATAATTTCTGTTCAATAACAATAATGCACAGAACGGCACTCATCTCGGTGCTTGTGCTCAAACCTTATAGCTCACTAGTTACATTTACTGTAATGTTTACATGTTTACGTGTTTACTTCTCGAAACACGTAATAGTAATAATAAACCTTAAGCTTCAGCAATATTTGTCTATGTTCACAATTTTATCAACTCCACTTACTGTTTTATATCTTGTGCCTGATGTAAATTAAAATATAAAGGCCAAGTACGAGTGTGATTCGCACATCAATGGTTCCGTAAATCGGCACCCTGTGTAATTAGCAAATGTTGTTATTTCTAAAACAGTTGACGCAAAGCGGATCATTCGTATCGTCAAAACCTCAAGTTTTTAGCCGATCTAACCTCACAAACTACTTGACATTTTCATGTAATTGGTATTTGTCGTTGAACTGCAGGATATTTCCTACACCGGACATTTATTTCAGAATTTTAAGCTACAGAGCTCGAGCAAAAGTGGTCTTTCAAGTCGTCGATATCACGAGTTTGCCAAACGTCAAAACTCAAAAACTATTTCACATATCCGTGTAATTAGGACTTGTCCTTTCTTTACAGAACATGTCCAGCATTGGACATTTTTTTTAGAATTTTGAGTCTAGTAGTTTCTGAAATAGAGCTAAAGTTAGTTATTTGGATTTTTGAGGCGCACCAACTGCCAAGAGGCTTGTCATATGGCGCCCACAGAAACATAAAACCTAAATAACACACTATATAAGTTGGTCAAGACCCGACAGCTTCAAGAACCTATACACCCGATGGATGGTACGAACGTGGTTCCCTAGCACCTCCGGAAGCGTGGAAATAGGAGGCAGCATCTGCGAAGGGGTTCGTGAAGTGGACAATCCACCAGAACATAATGGACTGAGACCTGGCACCATATTACAGGCAGGACACCAAGGCGGAAACTCCTTACAAAGAAGAAACGCATGAGGGAATTGCGTACGCCCTATCCGTATGCCCTAACCGTGCCAGCATCACTTCTTTTTTCCAGTCGGCAGAGGAAGATGTCGTCTATATTCTGACAGTATCTTTAATAACTCGCAGCTTGTTGTCGCAAAAGCGAAAACAATAGGGTTCCTACAGAAGGTACGGAACCCTAAAAATTATAATAGGTAGGCCCTATTTGGTTCTTCAGAAGCGCACCAGCTACCCGAAGGCTAAAAAAGTTGTCAGTCCAGACCACTAAAGCCCATTTTAAATGTCAAATTTTTCCAATCAGATACCATCGATCCCAACTGTTTTTCTGACGTCATACACACGCCCGTGCGCGTTTTCGTGCTTTCGGTGAAACAATAAAACACAATAAAAGCACCAATACGCGCCCAAACTTGTGTATGACGTCAGAAAAACAGCTGGGATCGATAGAATTTGATTGAAAAAGTTCGACGTGTAAAAGCCCCATAAGTGTAGGTGAATATTTGAAGTTTAAGGACTACAAGGACTGCCGTTAAAACTTGGCCGTCACGTGAACATTATTGCGAAAAGCAGAACAATGGTGAGATGAGAATGAAAGTGATGACGGTTTTATGGTAGACACGAAAGAACCTCGAGAGAACCTGTGCTGTGCCCTGGTGGTAAACGCAAAACAAAATCCTTATGGCACGAAAAGGAATCGAAGCCGGGTCACTGGTAAGAGGTGCATAACTTCAAAAGTTTTACCACAATAAGATCAGCATTGCAGAGAAGTGAACAACATCGCAGAAAAGTAAACAGTACCACTAAATGCTTACTGTGCTTATGGTGATTCGTTCAAGATTCGTTTACCAGTCATTGCCCCTGTCTTGCTTCTGTGCATTTAGGCAGTGTTGTCGTTGTGCTGTCGTGTGCTTTCAGACTGTTTGCTTTTCTTCTGCAATGTTGTTCACTTCTTTGTAATGCCGATGTTACTTGAGCCATAACTTTTGAACTTATGCAGTTATTACGGCTCCGTTTAGTGCATTCGGTTTGTTTTGATTGTCCCTACAACTTTGCAATTCACTTTTAAATCACAGTATCTCTTAACAGTTCAAAAGTTACGATTTGAATGACCTTGACGTAAGGACCAAGGTCATTCTCGTTAACACCATTGAATTCGCCACAAGTCTCCTTCTTTCAGTATATCAACCTTATGACCAATACTTCCGGAGATGATTAAAAAAAACAGACTTTTTGACCACCCTGTATAGTAATCCTTACTCCTTTGTACGCTAATGAACAATAACAAACTTATTACTCCTGTTTACAACTTCCTTTTTTTACTATTCCATTCATAGGTTTAGATCGTAATCTACTTCCTTTAGGAACTGAATGGTCGTCTTTTGTTAACGACCATTTTTTAATCCAAATAACGATCTATGAAAACAAACCCAACGATGGTAGTTAATAGCACAACCGATTTCCAACAACGCTGTAAAAATATATACAATAGTTGTGCCATTTGAAATAAATATTAAACTTATATAAAAGTATACGAATATGTCGAATAAAAGGGAACCTCGGATAAAGTTTATAAACCGCAATAACCACTGGTTCGTTTCCAGACACAAAGATGCTTGTCACTGGACTAATTGCCCTCCTCATTGTGGGTGATGTACGAGGAACTGAGGTATGAACTTCACTGCATATATTTTAGCACTATTTACGTATACATGTTTTAATACTCTAATAATCAAAATTATCGGTTTCTAGGATTGCGCGGATGAAGGAAAGATAAAAGATGCGGTAAGACATTAAAAAAAAATTCAATAAAGTAAGCATTTAATCATAGACGAAAATCTAAACTACGACGAGTAACCCCCAACATGTTTATTTCGTTAAAAACAAAAGAAGTTTTCGTGAAAATAAAAAGAGGCAAAACGGCTAAATTGGTTTGAAGTTTAAACACTGAAACATTCATATTTGGAGTTTGATTTTCCAAGAAAAAGATGTAATGTCATGAAATTTCAGGTGATCCCCCTCCCAAGAAGTCAGCTCTAAATCCGACATATGCATAGTACCTTGTGGTTAGTTTTGCTAACTTGATGTATTTATTAATGAACAGAGTGATTTGTTCCCAACATCCAGTAATCCGACAATCTGCAGTATTCGACCACCCGCTGGTCCAATATAAGTTGGATTAGAGAAACTTTACTATAGTTATAAGGAAACGGACTTTTGAGACACCCCTCGTATTTTTTATTAACGTTAAGTCAACAATAGTAACCGATGAACGTTTTCACTGTTTAATTACAAGGTGGCAGCCACTAAACAAGAGAGAAAGCAACAACATGATGAATGCGACAAGTTATTTAATGGGAACCGAGAGGTAAGTGAACAAATTTCAAATAATACTACAATGGAGTAACGCTTCTTAGGCGCAATCGAGTTACACGAATTCAATTCTAAATATCTTATCTATAAGAAAAACCTACAAAGAATTTTCTCCACACATTAAAATTGGTAAACCTGTTAAGTTAGCCTACTTAATCCCATGCTGTTTTGTTGTTTTTTTTACATAGAAACCAAACTTCGATGTGGTATTTGAATGCCTGGTGAGTAAAATGCATTGAGTAAACCCGCTTTAGTGAACTCATAAAAATAAAATAAATAATAAAATAGTTAAAAAAAAATTTATAGGAAAAAACGTACGATCATGAACGCTACTTGGATAAATTATTGAACGTCGTCGACGGGGTGAGAGATCATCATGATTTCTTTTGCAAACATTTCGATTTAGTGATTAATGCTGCAACTGCAATGGGTTTTGATCTGGCTTTTTGCAAGTTTGAAATAGTTATTAATGATTCTCTTTTTATTAATTCTCATCTCTAGGCAAAAGTGGCCGAGGTCGAGGAAAAAGCTAGACAATGTTGGAAAATGCCGGTAAAGGCGTCGACTATGGACGAAATGGGTTATTGGTCTAATATGGAAATGCAGGTAGCCATCGAACATCGATAGCTTTTAAAATAAATTAAATATACAGGTTATTCATAAGTCCGTGACACATTACAATTATTGACCACTCTGTAAACATTCAACAGATATTTTATTGCACTACACTGAATAAAAGGTACACTATCCAAGTTATTTTTAGATACTTCACGACATATGTCCACCTTTGTTGACGCAGTAGACAGCTACACGATGGCCCATTTTGCCCCCATATACGTGGAAGTATGTCACACAAATGATCATTGTTATTGGCCTCGAAGATATTGTTTGTGAGAGATAGAGTGTAAAAAAATTACTCTTGATGAATTCCCACAAGGAAAATTCGCATGGCCTTGTTAATGTGATCACCACATTAACACGTCGTGATCGGCACATTTGAGATTTTGATAAAGAAATTTTCGTTGGTTACTGTTTTTATAATTCAACATTTGCAAGTAACTGCCTTCTAGAGAAAAATTACTGCCAACTACGTGCGTTCGGTTTTCTCAAAACAAAACAGATACCTTTCGTTCAGTGCAATGCAATCAAAGATATTGTTGAGCAATTACGGAGTGGTGAATTTTTATAACGTGTCACGCACTTATGAATAACACTGTATAATAAACTTAAAAGTGAAACTGAAGAGCTTCGGGCAATTTAATGATAAACCACATTTTTTAAATTGTTCAGGAAATTCGTTTTTCTGGTGAAAAACTCCACTGAGCAACAAGGTTATCGCTATTTAACGCTGGTATTATTTGGAAAATCTAGAAAGTTGTATACTAACAAGCTAGAAACAGTACCGAAACAGTTTGATATGAAAAAATGGCATTTTTGGAAAAAGTGTGGCTTATCACTATATTGCCCGAAGCCCTTCAGGTACTTGGGGTTTAACGAGGGCACCGACTGGCTTTTACAGCTATGTCATTTGGCCCTCAGACTTTATTTAAATC
>JAQIWH010008248.1:0-10452 GCA_034695005.1 Cryptops parisi | reverse complement strand
AATCGAGAGGGTTACGCTACATCGATAGAATCGCGTTACGTCTCGCGCGTTATTTAGGGTAACTATTATATAGTGATGATAATGTTGTTTAATATTTTAATAAACAAACTTCTCACACTTCAGACAAGTTTAGGGAAATAAAATTCCTCATCATCCATATACTCAACCAAAATATATTTAGTCTAAACTTTTTTTTAAAAACACGACGAAAGATGGAAGGAAGTGTGTATTAATTCACTGAAAAATAAAAGTTGAAGGTATACAATTTGTAAAGCCCCCAAAAAAAGCAATAAAATAAATTACTTCTCACTAACAATGTCCGAGATAAGGCTTAAATAAAATTAATGTTCATTTACTCGGACAAGTGAAACATTGAAAATCCATATATGTATAAAAAATAAAACGATGCAATGGATTTACTATTAAAGAAAACTAATCGGATAACGATTAACCCTCAACCTCATTTCACATCAACCAACTTCTTTTCACTACAAAACACCCATTCAAAGCTAAAAAAAATAAGAACAAAAAAGTAAATCGAAGAAGCGTTAACGAAATCAATTCGATCGAGAAAAACGAATGAAAAAAAATAAGAGGCCGGTGGTCGCCTAATTAAGCTGGACGCGTCCGGAAAGTGTGTCCGGTTTAACCCCTACCCTCTTTTTTTTCCCTTCTCCATCCCCCAAAAGGACCCATGGGATTTTGAGTGGTTTGCGTGGAGGCGTCATCGACGTTGGGGGTTCCCAATGGACTCGCTTCAGTCGCATCAGTCCGATTAGTCCTGGGAGCCACCTCCGCACTATGACCACCCTTATGTTTCCTCCACACACACACACCCCTATACCCCCACACTTTTCTTTGACACTGTAGAAACGTGCACTGAAAAGTTCTCCCAGTCATACCAACGAGGGCTCGCTTCAACCGAGTAGGAAAAAAAAAGACATTTCAATTTTCGTTGGTGAGTAGTAGTTGACTATGGCTTCCCTAGAGAGTGCAAAATAACTCACCCGTCTCTCTACCCCCACTACTACTACTACTGAAGAAAAAACTATTTTTATATTCTTGAACTAAACCAGGGATTTTTCAACGAGTTTTCATTTAGAGCGCCAATTTGTCATCATTTGGTGCCAAAACCAAATTTAGCTTCCACGGTTGTTGAAGAACAAAGGTTTTATATAAGAAAAATTTACATTGACATAACTTAATGACATACAGTAGACTCGATTATTCATCGTAGAATGAATGAATGACTGTCGGATGATTTAAATTTCGAATAATACGAAAGATTGATGATAAATAAAGAAATAATAAAAAAAACTTCGTTTTTTAGTACAACCTTTTATCCTGGCTTGATCCCGTGCTTTTTGTTTTTAAACCAAATTTTAAAAGTACGGTACTTTTCAAACACGTGAAAACATATTTTTGTTGATTTGGGTTAAGTGTTTATTCCAACGAATTCACAACAATAAATGATTGCTCAGATAAACACTATGTAATAAACAATATATGTAATATGTGTATGTATTTATGACAATGCCTGATTTGGCTTAACAGTGTTAGAAATTAATTATGTGGTTGTTAGCGTCAGCAACACTCTACGAGAAAAACTCCACCTTCCTGTGACATTCTCTCGAGATTGACACGTTATCGATCCATCAAGATTTAATAAAATAAAATGTATCACGGACAGTATCAACGTATCAAATTTCAGCTTTCTTGGATATCGGAAAGTTGGTCAAAATAGATCGTAAAAATGTTGAAGCTTTCACACACATACACACACAACGGTCAAATCAAGTTAAATAAAAGGTTGTGACAAAATACAATTGTTTTTTTCCATTAATCATCTTTATATATATAATTCTCTAAGGTAGACTTCACCTTTCATTTCACTGGTGAATAGTAGATGTTTTATTTTTACTAGCTGATCATATAGACAACAACTAGACATACACTATTTTCTTAATAATTAAAAAACAATATATGTGACAACATACAGGTTGTAGAGGACCAAATTTAGAATATGAACAGCGAAATAATCGAAACCTAACCTCTTGTAAGAGAAATGGGAGGGATCAGTTGAAGAATGTACGTATAGTAGGCGCGTTTAATTATAGCTCGTTTAATTCCACCACATCGCCTAATGCAATTTATTAAGTATTTAATTAGACCTCGCTTCAACTCCACTCGGAACGAAGGCTGTAATGAATAAACAGGTGTTTAAATGACTGAACTTTGGCTCTTCCCTTAAAAGTAAATATGCTTTTTATTTTCCATATCGAGAATATTACCACGAGCTGAGAGAGAGAGTATGTTGTTTTTGTTTGTTTTTTAAAAAACAAAAGCAACCCCTTCATAATATGCAAAATGTTAATTCTGTTTACATAATTAAATTGTGGAATGCAATTTTACAACATTTTTATCGGGTTTTGCTTCACATATATTTTTTTGCATCTACGTTTCATGGGTCCGAACGCATCATCGAATTCTTTCAAAAATAAGTTTCTAAATGTATTTTAGAAAACAAAAAAAAAAAGCTTAAGTGATTTTTTAAAATAATACTCTAATACTGGTGAAACTCATTATCGCCTCAGGTGATTGTGTCGGCGAAGATTAATTAAATCGAACGTTATTAATTAATAGCGGATAAGCCACCCACTTCAAGTTGGCCACCTCTTCCAATTTCACATCGCAACATTATTATTAAAAATTTCAAATTCATCTCTATGTTAATTACTGAAATTCCATTTCTAAATCGAAATGTTATTAAACAAAACTCTTTCGACGAAACTTTTTATCTCTTATAAACAAAAAAAAAAAAAACTGAAAACAAAACTAACAAACAAAAAAAGAAAACAGAAGTCACGCATCTCTTTCTTCCACGCGTTGTTTTTGTCTCTTTTATGTCACCTAATAAGTTAAGCTCACACTAATAGGACAACCTTATAATCATCTCATTTTCATTCTTTTTGGCTTAATTGATAATAACGGCGTCGATCGACTAATGATACTCTGACGAGTCGAATTATCATTTTCACTTTGGTCAACGAGACAGGTTGGACATAAATAAACGTCGTTCTAATTGTCGGTTCAACCCTTCGGTGACCATTAACAAAAACGACCATTTCGCTCCCCCTTTCTGCTCGTCATTGTTGCTAATAAAGGATTCTAATCGAGCCACACCCTTCATTGCCACACGACGAAGGGTGTAGCCTCGGTGTGTCTGGGTGTGGTCCCTCTCATTTGGCCTTCTTTTTCTTCTCCCTCTTAAAGAGAATGATTTATTTGGCAAAAGAAGGAGAATTTCTACGAAAACGTATGGCGATAATGAAAAGAAAGAAACGGAAAAGGAAAACAATAGGTACCGAACAAGGTATCTCGTTGCCTCAAAGACAGTCTTCGGGGACTAATAAACAACAAACGAATGGAACCGAGTTCGATTTTCAATGATCCTGCACGCGGATCAATAGAATGGGAACCGATAAGAAAAGTTCCAGGAAAACGGGTCATGAAAACTCAGACTGAATGTGAGTTTTCATGTATAATCAAAAACCGAAGTTCAAACTCCCAAGAAGAAGAGGAAACCATTACTCAGCTCAAGCACAATAAGTTGGCTTCCAGCAATACATAAATCGTCAAGGAGAAGCTAACAACAAGAAAGTTCCCCAATAACGACATTACACTGGCATGTTCAGTTTAAAAAAAAACATATTTACTTCGCCCATAATATCAAAAGTATATTACTGCTTATACATGACATGCGATTGTATAGTTCAAACCAATTTTCTTTTAAAAATCGATAGTATCGATGTCGTTCTCTAAAAGCTGGCTCTTAAGAGACCACGCGTGAGAAAAATCGTATCTAGCCAGATGTATTATTATTTAGTTTAGTGTTGAAAATATCTGTCAAATCTTCTAAGGTGAACGTATTTACGACAAAAAAAAACAATTTTTTTTTACTATATCCTATGAAACAGCATTAAAAATACCGGCACACTAGAAGAAAAGTGCACTGACAGATGTGTTAAAAGTTAAAAATTTTGTGTTTGTTTTTTCTGCAACAATAAAACACTCAAACTGAAATGGGACCTCTAAGAATGTTTTAGAAAACCATCGATGATATCTAACAACAATCTTAAACCTAGTCGAGGTATTGAAGATATTCACCAAGCTTTTGGTTAAGGCATTAATGACCATAAACTATAAAACTTTGTAGTAAATTTTGTACTAAGAAACTATAGAATTTTGTACTTTCACCCTAAGTACCTGTACTTTCATCTTTGTTGTAATCTGATGTTAGTCTTTCAGAAACGAAGATTTTTAAATAAAAAAAAAAATAAAACAACGAAAACTCTTTTAAACTACTGAATATACTAGGAAGCCACATCAAAAACATATACCATTGATGTGTTGAGTCAAGGATTTTCGTGTTTACCATTTCTGCGTTATTAAAACACTCAAACTGGAAAGTTTATCGATTACTCGTGGCAATAAAAAACCAAACTAAAAGTTTGTCTTACCGTTTAGAAGTGCGACGATTTGAACGGCGTCTTTGGCTAACCACAGCAATCTGAGTTGACAATGTCCGGATACGATGTCGACGTTGTTGGAACCATTGGGAGTTTGCCGACAGCCGCACTCGTTTCGACCCAAGGTGGGTCGTACTTGAAGAGTCAAGAAGCTTTTAGCATCACTTGCATCGTTGGTCGCCTTGGCCACAATTAGATATCGACCAGCACAACGAGGAACAAATTCAAACTGGTGGCCGTAATTCAACCAAAGAGGAGAGTCACTTCCTAGTCGCCGACATCGACATCTTCCTGACACGTTCCATTCCCAACGGACCAAGCGAACGTCCACCGTCGATTCGGGAGGCATTGCTACCTTGGCCACAACGTGGATTCGCTGCCAGGGTCGAAAAGGTGATTTCGATGAACGCGCCGATAACTGAACGCGTTCGATAACGGGTCGAACGGTGATCGTTTTCCGCGTCGTTAGCTGACCCAACCGATTCTTCACGTCGACACTTGCCACGTATTTACCTGGCACGTCAAAAGTCACGTTCAGGGTCCTGGGATCGTCCAGATGATAAGCTAAAACTCGATCGTTTTTGTCGTCTCGATCGCGTGTTAAATTCCAAGACACTTGAACAGCTGCGTACTCGGGTAATACTCGGACTTGGAAGTTTTGGGAGAGTCCCAAGGAGAAAATGTCGCTGGTAGGTAATATGCGGATTCCCTCTAACGGACATTCTACCTCAATTGTCAGATTGTTCGTTCGCATGATTCCCGTTGATGAGTGAGCGTTGACAATGACGGTGTGGTTTCCTGGTTCGTCGAACCGATGTCGATAAAAAGCCCGAAAGTGGCACTTGTCTTTATCAACTTGCAATCGTGGACTGTTTGAGAGGGTGTAGGTTTGTTCGTAATCATCGTCGTCGTTAGCCAAGCTTATCCCAATGGTGGCGAGGTTAGTGGAAAATAGAGAAACCATGATGGTAGGTTCAGCTCCCATTCGCAACACTTGGGGGATTTCAGCCGCTAATGATACCATCAAATTGGAGAGCTGAGGTGCGACCACTATCTGTAAAGGAAAACACATTTCAATTATCTATGACAATTCGGTGACACAAAATATGATTAACAATTTTGCATTAGTTTAAAAACATTCTCTTTTATCCATAGATTAATAATTAAAATTATACAGCAATTATACAAGTTGCTTGAAAACGTGTTTTTCGCTTTGAAATTTGCACATTTCCAATGAATCGCTTCAAAACAATATAAATATAACAACAACAAAAAAAAATTTCACGCAAATGAAAGTAAAAAAAAAGTAGCAGTTGAACTGTAGTAATAAAATATAAAGAATAGACCGTCTACTGTAAACTTAAACTTCGTCAAGCGATACTTATATAACGCAGCAGGAGTATATGAGTATCACAGATTTTCTCGTGAATCTCCTGTTTCCCCCTAATTTTTAAAACCTCGCTCACCTAATTTGGCTTCGGATGTGAAGTATAATATCAATAAAAAAAATAAAAATTAATAACCAACTGTTTGTGGAGTATTTAATGACAAAAAAGTTATGAAATAGTTTTTCTTTATTATAAAAAATCATAACGTTTTTCTTTAGGTAATACAATAAAAAAATCAATACAATTGTTTCCAAAAATTGATATTATTTTTAGGTTATCAGTGAATGTCAATTTTAAGTCCAAAATTGACTCCAGTTAATGAATGACTGCCTTTTAACGGTCAAATTTGTTATGAGTCTTTCATGATCAATTATTTATACATTTATTCATTTATTTGACAATCCACTAGAATCGAATTAAAACAGACTATAATCATTGTGTCAACCATGTAGATTTCATTCCCTATGTAAAATTACTCCGGTAATGTTGACTCCCTTCTTTTTGACATCAAAGAAATGTAACTCATCATTATCACAAAAATTGGTCTTCAAATTAAGACTTCTTCGGCTCACCTTATTGAATCCTATAATGGTGGACTGCGTCCTTGTCCAAACTCAGGAAACTTCTTGATAGTGCCTACCAAAAATCTCTATTTATTCCCTGCACTGAGGGATTAATTAAATTCAGTCCCAGTCCCACCTTAAAACTCAAAAAAGTGTTTGTAAAAAGCTATTAAAACTGCTAAGCGTAAATTTTATGGAGAAGCTAACAATATGAGTGAAATTTTTTAATTCCAACCAACAAAATCCTGTTATATAAAACCTGAACAATATGTCGACTATTTGAAGTAGTGTAACAACCAAGATCAAGTTATCGACACTATCAACAAGTCATGATATTCATTTACTCAACGACTGTATTCAAAGCTCTCCTCCTATTATTCCATATCGAAACTGCCTTAAATAAATTGAGTAACCATCATTGTCACAAATTTAACATCTTCAACCCACTGATGATTAGTAACATCGGTCCACTGCTTATTGTCATCAAATTCCTTCTTAACCTCATTCTTCTTACCTCTCAATATCCTACATATTAGAACGTTGCTAACTAAAATTGTTTAAACTTATCTTTGTAAGACCTTTGATACCCTTAAAAGTTCATTTGTCATTTCCACCTAGTATTTCTTTCAGTATTATCAAGCTTTTAATCAACTTCTTCACAAACCGTTATTTCCAAACCAATAACTATCCTCACACACTCACTCAATCCAGTAATGGTCTCCTTCAAGGTTCTGTTAACAGCTCTTTATCCTCGCCACTAACACCATCTATAACCTAAACCCTACCGCTACCACCTTCAACTACGTTAATGACAATATCCTTATTTACACCTATCCTCGATTTGAAACCCACATCCTTGAGACTAACATTAACAATGACCTTCTTAGCATCGAATAATGGTGCAGCAAACACGGTTTAAAACTTAATACATTAAAAATGAACCGTTTACGTATCATGAATTTCAATGTAATGTACAAAGATAAATAAAAAATTCTCGGTCTTTGATTTGATACCAATTGCGCTTTTCTGCCCACCATGAAAAACTTACCATCAAGCTTAACAAGCAAATTCATGTAGCAAAGCACCTACAAAATGTGCTTGGCATTAAAGAAAAACTTGCATTTTTAAAAACAAAATTTACCTTATCTTTACCTATACTCTTGTTATATGAAGGATACTCCTCTATATCGTATCCGTAGGGTTCAATCTTCCTTGAATAGAATCATCCGTACTCTATTCAACTTATACAAACACCACCCTGTGACCAACTTTCTGTGCATTAGGAAACCAATTACTATTCCTAACTTATTAAATTCACTTGAAGTTGCAAAGACCCTTTCTCATTGTCGACACCTTCTGCATTTTATCAGCTATCATATGCCTGTCCATGATCAAAATCGTTAGACTCAAAATTACAAATTAAATTTACCCTCCCCACTATCCAATACCAGTACAAATAGATACTCTTTTAATACGTATCAAGCATGGGTTTCACAACACCAACCAATCCATTATGCTACATTTAAATGTTCCAATTGCAGCAGCAATTCACTTCACTTCACTTCAGTATTCACTTCAAAAACTACTCACAAAACACATTTTATTTTCTTAAATTTGATGTTATGGCTTGTTGTTTTTCTTTGTTTTAAGTTCAATTTACCTTTACTTTATATCATTCAAAACACATAAATTTTGGTCCCCGTGGAACGTATTAAGCTAATAAATAAATAAATAAATAAATAAATAAATAACAATTATCTACAGTATTTAAAACATACTGTACTTGTAATTTGATTTTTGTCAGACTACCAAAGACAATCTATAAATTTTCATATTACGATCGACCTCTGTAAAATAACCAATGGTTAATCTTATCGGTAGTTACCAAACTCAATCTACCAAAAGCAAAATTGTAGTGAGAACAGAACAAAATATTGACTCGAGTTCAACCTGTGATATGGGGCCTAGGCTGGCAAGGTAAACTAAACACACTTCCCTGTTAATGTTATCATTGTCATTAGCGAATCCCACCACCATCGTCATCATCATTATCACCACCTTCTCTTCTTTCACTAGTACCATTACAAGGCGTGGGTCGTTAATGCATCGAGGCTGCCATTAAGCAAGTGGTCTGTGTATTAACGGTTTGTTGACCGATTGCTGCACGGTGGTTGGCCGATGGGTTGGAGCGAAGCTAGCTGTCGTAAAAGAGACCAAGCTTAGCCCTAAAAGTCTCTTTTAGACAAGCGAGGACAAAAAAACACATACACACAACGATATTAGCTAGTGGAAGGCTAATATCAGCCGTTATTAAGAGCAATTTGAAGAGTCGTAAAATTGGACCCCGGACGTCAAGGTTGGATGTTTTCCTTTGACTTGGATCGCGACAACTTGTCGCCGCGGGATGATATTGCACAACTAAGTAAACGCCCGAGTCATGTTAGATTAGACTTTCCAAGGACGTAACTCTTGCTCAACTACATTTGGATAGTGATGGTGAATTCGATGAATTTGGTTGTGTTTTTTTATTTGATATTGGATACACACACGTGCGCACGAGCTACACCTGTGACATTTAAACATCGTGTGATAACAGTCGTTCAAACATCAGCTTACTGACACGTAAAAAATGGACCAAACAGAACAACTTGCTACTCATCTAAATAGCAGTTGGCACCCTACTCAACTTACATTACACTCTAAAATTTGAAGGGCTTCGGGCAATTTAGTGATAAGCCACACTTTTTCCAAAAATGACATTTTTACATTAAACTGTCTCTCAGTACCGGTACTGTTTTTAGCTTGTTACATTATCACTTCCTGAGTTTTCATACTACAGAGATTCACCTTTTTTTGCTCAGTATGGTACTCTATAAAGTTTCTTACTAGAAAACGGCTCTTCTGCACAATTTTGAAAATGTGGCTTATCCTTATCATCATATTGCCCAAAGCCTTTCATTTTCATAACTATTAGATCGCAAAAGATTCTAAAAATTACATAAAGAATTTTTTTCCAAATTTCTTTCCTTAAGTTATCAAACTATTGCCACCATGCAAAACTATCTACTATATAATAATAGCCATGAGTTGATTTGATTTGTTCAAGTTAACGGGAAAACTTTTAGGTGTACGAATCTGAAACCCGGCATGATGTTAGGTTGCATCCAGTAGGTGGGCAAGGGATAGGTGACGACCCAAAATTGTCATCATAAGGGGTGCGATAATTATATAAGTGAAAATTTAGTATTAGTTACTGTTAGTGATTGTGCATTTCTCACGTTTGCGGAAAAACCTTAAGCCTCACGAATTTAAAACTTGGAATGATGGTAGGTAATATCTATTAGGTGGGTAAGACATAGTTGCCAACCCAACGATTACATCAGGGGGGTGCAAAAATTATAAAAGTGAAAATTTAGTATTAGTTTCTGTTAGCGATTGTGCATTTCTCACTTTTGCGGGAAAACTGTAAAGCTTACGAATCTAAAACTTGGAATGATGGTAAGTTATAACCAGTAAGTGGGCAAGACATAGTTGACGACCCGATAATGCCATCAGGGAGGAGATGGTGGGATACATTTAAATCAAAAACCTAAAACCAAACTGGTTTCAAACGATCGGTTTCAAAACCTTTATCTCTTCCCTCTGCTGTTGTTTAGTTGAATTATTTTTCAACAGCATGAAATATTCGATTAACAACGTAACCCCTAACTTATTTCCTTTCAGCATCTGCATCTAACGGTGAGTGAATAATTTACAAATCGAATGAACTAAATAACAACTGGATGATTTTTTACAATCAACACAAAAAATACACACATGCCACCGTTGATTTTTCAACGGGTTTAACCTAGTAACATAATACTGGGCACGCGTATAAAGTCGTTAATCCGGATACAGTTAGTTACTTTGTACCAAAATCAAATTTTGCACTCTCTCCTACCGCGCGTAAAACGTAATACACTGTATGTGTGT
>JAQIWH010008247.1:0-10453 GCA_034695005.1 Cryptops parisi | reverse complement strand
TGCATATAAATGTATGTGCAATAAATGGTGCCATGACCAGGATTCAAACCTGGTACTACAGCTACAATGCAATCTACCATAAATATGATTACTGCCCTATACTGTACTAAAAAAATATAAAAACCGTGTCTCTCTCTCTTTCTCTCTCTGTACCTCTTTCCCTGGAAAAATGTTCCATGACATCAACTAAAAAGAAATGTAATTATAACATAACAAATGTTACCATACCAACATAAACATAGCAGTAACTAACAAAATTAAGTAAACATAAAACAGTAACTAAAGCTGCGAAGCAACATGAGAAAAAACAATAACTGTAACGAATGTTGCAAAAGAACATGAGTTAAATCAAAGAATTATGTTTATGAATTGAATCAATTGCCGTCCGTCATTTTTTCACGGGCATACAGCTTGTATGTACAGGATTACCAAGTATCTTTGAAACTTAATACTGGTACTTGTAAGAAGTAAAGTTTATAAATTTCAAGTACTGTATAAGTTATACTTGGTTATAAGATTATATTGTATTGTCTAACCGTCAATCAATAATAATTTGTAATATTTCATAGCAAATTGTAATACTTTGTCATTTCGAGTCTTTATTCATTGGTTGTTGTTGATCGATAGAGGAGTCACTCTCAAATTCTCTAGTTTTTTTTTTCAACCTCATCTTGGAAGAAGAGTAGTAAGGGGTGGGGGTGGTTTTTTCCCCATTTCTACCTTTTCGTGATTACCACGTGGTGCCGTCCGTCGCCATCTTCCGTTTTCTCGAACCTCCATTTTTCTGCTTGACTGAGCGGGAAAATGAAAGGTGACGCCACGTGGCGCAATTCTCCACCAACGAAAATGGACCCACCACACCCCTCGTTCTCTTACACCATTTTCTTCGTAAAACTCCGAATCATGAAAAGTCCACTTTGGACGCCATCTTGCCACCCTTTTATTATCACGAATCAAATTAAATGATTTTTTTTGTCGTCCCATTTTCCCATTTTCTTTTCTTTGGTTAGCCCTTTCAATTGCATCTCTCGCTATTTTTCGTATGGTTTTTCTTCTCCTTTTATTTTTTTCATCTTTATCTTTTGTCTTTCTTCCGGACGAAAAAATAAGGAATAAATATTTTTTTCCGGTTGATAGGAATAAAGAGATGAAAGAAAATCTTATCCCAGTGTTGTAACTAAAAACCACTTCGCACTCTCAATCCTTGTTTATAACTTGACGCAATATACGAACAGTAAGCTAGCTGGAGTTACATGCGACGAAATTTTCTTTAATATCGATTATATTTCAAAACGTTTCGCTATTACGCGATTGTGTGCTGTAATACACAAGTGGCTGAATTTGCACTTGTTTTTCTTACTACTATGCTTACACCACTTGTGACGCAATTCTTAATTATATACGTATAAATTGTACCTCTATAAAGAACTGAAGCTTTGTATAAATGTTATTTTTTCCCATTAGTTTCGCCCCATCTTTTTCACTTCCATACTGTACGTTTGTCCACCCTTTTTTTATCGTCTTAATAAAACACCAAGCTTACGTTTTTCTATTGTTTTTTGCACCAAACTATTTCAACAATTTTTCTCAAGTCCAAATAAAGAAAAGTAAGAAACACACACTATACAATGAAAGAAAAACTCTTCACCTGTTGTGAAACAATAGCCGAGGTCTTAGAAAATTTCCCTCGTCGCCATCTTTATGAGTCGTTAAAACTTAACGCTGGTTGTTGTTGTTTTTGTTTTTATTTTTCTTTCTTCTTCTTGTGCAACAACCCTTTTATTTTCGGTAACTAAATCACGTGACCCTGGGGTGGCTCGTGGGAGTTAAGCGATGAGGACTTCCTTTTAGTCCCAGAAAGGCATCTTTATGCTCGTTGGTGTGTATTAAGCAGCATCACCAAGACCTTGCACTTTTGCTGAAGAGGGTTGAAAGTTCGAAACGACTTGTTGTGTTAGATGTTCTCTGTGGCCAAGGGTTTTGAGCAACTTAATTTTCACTTGGCCCTGGCTTTTCGGAATGCCTTTTAGGAGATTTTTGCGCGAATAAATAAATATGCTGGGAGGAATGTAACACCAAATACCCGAAAGGGAGGGCTTCATTCCCTCTTTTGTTTCCATTTCTTTGACTTTTCTCACTTTTTCATGACGTTTGTTTGTTCTTAGGGGGAACAAACGATCTCTGCAAACTTTAAGAATTTGTTAGTTTTTGTTTTTATTTCTGTTCATTCCTCTGTTTTTTTTTTGCTACATTTATATTGCCAAACATTTGTTTCACTGTGACATGAACTTCAGAAGTTTTGAAGAAAATGGTATTTAAATCATATTTTCATTTTTATATCAGAATCCATGTTCTTGTTGTACATGTCCGACCGTAAGTAAACTACAAGGCGCGTCCAGAAAGTAAGAACCGGATAGGTGTCAAAAAGTGTAAAAAAAATAATTTTAGAAATATTTAATGCACAATGTTGCCACATACGTGACACTATTTTTCTACATAGTCGTCATGTTTATTGAAGCATTTGTCGTATCGTGACACTCCTTTTTGTTTCATAGCGGTACATAAAGGCAAGTGTCTTTATCTATCTATTACTGTATGTATCTGTCTCCGGTAAGACTGTTTCATTGACAACAAGTAAATACACACTTAGCAAACAAGGACTACCATAACAACCATAAGAACGCGACTATACACAAAGATTAGTATAAAAGGGGAATCCAAATCTGCATCCCCACGTGCTATAGCACGGGTTACCTCCTCGTAAAGAGTAAACAAATCTAAAGTAGAAGTTACAATAGGCGTAATACAATCAGAACATTAAATAACACATGATCTGCACTTTACAGATTGTTTCAATCAAGCTGTGGCAATTACGTGATCTATCAGGTGGCTTTTGTTTGCAAACCATTCTGCCAACGGGTGATTCTACACATATTACTTAGCTACACGTATATTTACTTATTTATTTATTTATTTATTTATTTATTTATTTTTCTTCATCCCATTGGGCCACAGGGTGGGCAACATACAAAAAAAGTACTAAATGAACTTAAAATGAACTCATAATATGTTATAGTATTGGGATTATATTTTATAATAATTAATTACCCAGTTCTGTGTTAACGTGTCATAAACGCTTAGATAGAGTCACTAGATAGAGTTGGTTTGTTGTAAACGTAAAAAGTACAAGTATTTTAATTTTGTAGTTATCAATTTAAAGTTTGTATATTACTAACCCGGAACCCTTATCTAATGCCCCCGTGCTAGAGCACGGGTCTACTTCTAGCTAATTTTTGTTGTTGCAACCCGCGATCCAATACGTGGCTTTTGTTCAAATCGTGTGCAACACATGATTTTTTTCAACATTGTTTCAACCAAGTTGGTCGCCCATGATTCTGCACGTAATCATTGTTTAAAAAAATTAACGTTACAGATGTAGTAACGGAATTTAAGCATTTTTAAAAAATTAGACTAGAATCTAGTCTGTTATGTTTGTCTAGTTACTAGACTGATGAAGTTATATCATCTTTTTTTAACTAGTTTTGAAGTTCCAAAAAATATACACTGTATTTTAGTTTTTAGTTTAATTCTTTTGTGGTAAAAGAAACAAAATTTTCTTTTAGCCACCATCTTGGTGTTTCTTTGTTTCGTATCCCTGCTGTTGGTGTCTAAAAGAAGAAAGGGCTCTTTTGCTGCTGTTGTCGATTTCTTTTTTACACTTTTCGTTCTCGTAATCGAGAAGTGTCTCCTCCTTTAAGGAGAAGGGGATAAGAAGAGGTAGTGGTTTGTGTGTTGGGGGAAAAGGGGGTGGTAGAGTCATGTGACAGTTGCTCGGCAGTTTCTGTTGGCAGCCCGGAAGGGGGAGCTGAATAAAAGCCTTCGGATGTTCAACATGAAAGCTTCATTAGGAGGTGCTTGGCCACCGGGTTCAGAAAAGGAACGAAAACATAACAGATTATCAACCACCCTTAAAATCCTGACTTTTATTTTTATCTTTCTTTTTTTTCTATCCGATCTTTCACACTTTTTTTAATCGATTTTTTTTTTACTTTATTTTTTATATATGCAAAAGATACTCTATCTATGCGAGGGTTACGTTCCGCGCAAAAATCGCATAAATTCAAAATTACATTCCGAATTTCCTATGTAAGTGGCAACATTTCAGCGTTCAGTCACTTTTGCATAAAATCGCATACTAGCGAATTTTTTTGCGTATAACGAGCTTCTGGGATTTTGTCTTCGCGTATAACGAATTTAAATAGACCAAGGATTTAATCTAAATATAGCTGTTTTGTCAACAGCGTTTATTTGAAAGATCTGTAAACAAGATCAACTCAGCCGATATTTCATCTTATTCACAAGAGGTCCTCGATTAATGCGAGAATTACGTTCCAAGACAACCTCGCATAATCTAAAATTGAAGATAACCCATCAAAATTCCCAAGAAGTGTCAAAACGTTTGTTGTCAATGTGCGTCATTTCATCAAATCGAAATTTTCTCGGGTATAACGAGCATCTAAGATTTTATCGCTTCGCATATTAGGAAAATCGCATATAAGGAACTTGCAACTTTTTTATCTGTGTAATAGTTTCCTGTTAACCACACACAAAAAAAAAGAGTAATCACGCAAAGTTAACCACGCGAAAACTTTGTGAACTAAACTTAAATGTCGTGGCGGTTAAGTTTTGAATCACCCTGTATTTCGGAAATATTTTTTCCCAGATAGGTTTGGTTCGTTGACGAACCGTATAATTCGTCTTGCCATATTGTTATCATAGCCGAAAAAAATGTCGGATTAATTCTTTGGAAAAATTGGTCTTAAGGGAGAAGGAGACGATGCAGTTGATGTGGCAAAAAGCGGAAATGTGTCTACTACGCCATCTTTTTTTTTGCCTTCCCTTTCATGAGAATAATAATAACGACCGTCTCACTCTCCCATCATCATCATTAACAGGTTGGGTCGTTTTTAATCCTCCAAGAAAATCCGGAATCATTTTCATGTCAGTAGCTTCATCCGGTCACGCGATTGCTAGTACGACAAAAAAAGATGGATTCACAAAGATAGAAGATAACGAAAACGAGCCTTTAATGACATCCGGTATATATTTGCTGGAATAGAGGAAAAATGTCAACACAACCTGCTTAGGACTAGATTTAATGTGCATTAAAGTCCACGCATTTTAGAAACATTGTATTTTACGGTTTTGTTCAGGGAAAACACAAAACGCGCGTAGTTCGTTTGTGGTGAATGGGAATTCCAACTTCCGGTCAGTTATTCGCATTCCGTGCTTATTGTGGATTATTGTTCGATTTTATAATCCGTGTTTCCATTGTGTTGCTGTCACGTCTGAATATTACATACTCAGGAAGTAATATTTTCATTTTACTTTTCATTCTGTATTATACTATACTGTACATTACACCATGTATAAAAATTCATCCATGTAAACTCTTGTTTGCGTTTGTTTGCTTGATTTATGCGAGTTTGTTTTTATATATTCAATTTTACTGTTAAGCGTTGACAGAAATCCTCCCAGATGCCTGTTATAGGTGAGGAAATTTCGCTATTTTGCGATGATTCACAAGAAACCGAACGTTGAGAAGTTACCATTTCCTAGGAATTTCTTTAGATGCAATTTTCGATTTATGCGAAATTTTATTGGAACGTAACGCTTGCATAAATTGAAGTGTTGTTGTACTATAATTCAAAGTGTATAAACTATGGTACAGACATGGTATATTCTGCAAAACAAAGCGAATTCAGATCAAATAGTTTATTTTGATAATTTTTGTTCCCAGTGGAATCCGGTTATTATGAGCACTTTGAGACTTGTGCTCTTTGATAACAATAATCGGCTGATAACATTAAACAATGGATAAAAAACATTCAATAGTGTTGAATGACCGACTGATTATGATAATAATAATAGACGATTGATAACATTATCCGTACTTAAAAACACGGAATCTACTGTAGCCTACTAGCATGAATCGAAAATTCGTATGTCAAAACTCCCACGAAGTGACAAAACTATAGCTTTGTCACTTCTTAACTGTTAGTCTGTTACACAAAATCGCATAATAACGAAATTTTTTCGCCTGTAACGAAATCTGGGAGAGGTTTTTGCGCTGCATATTAGCGAAATGTCATATTAAGAAAATCGCATAAATTGAGGGGATACCTGTATAGAGAGGTATCTTCTGACAGTATGTGTCAAAAAAGTTTAGCGTTACAGTTTGCTTTCACCAAAGAGGATTGTTTAACTGGTTGATTTCGTCTGCCAACAAGAAAAAGAAAGGAAAAAAAGGATTCTTCTTTTTATTCTTCTTAGCTTTCATCTTTCAAATTCAATAGACTTTTCCTCGGTTGGCAAGAAGAAGGGGGAGTATAAAAATGAAGAAACTAGCGTTTGTTGGCACTGAGCTCTAGATGAGTAGGTTTCACTCGGTTGACGTTAAATGGCGCTGTCGGCCGGAAATGAAGCAACCGACACGCGCAGATGGACCGGATGGAAGGAGAAGAAAATAGCTAAGAAGAGGGAAAAAGTGAACAAGAAGGAAAGAGAATGGCACCAAGATGAACGACGAGAAGAAGGAGGAGAGTAGCGACGACGACGATGATGATGAAGTAGAGTCGTCTAAGTGAATTTGCTTCGAAGCATCTCCGTTGTCAGGGAACGTTAGGAACAACCTACGATTCGCCGGGAAACGACTCCCTCACGTGGTTTTCGAGAGGTTGTTTTAAGTTGTCTTTTGAATTCAACTTCCGTTACGGAAGTGCTGCGAAATCGCGCACTAACGTTGACGTTGGTCATCTCTTCCCAACTCACTCGAATGAAAGATTCGTATAGTTTGTGTTTTTCTTATCTCTATTTCTACATATTTTAAAGTTGCTTTTGGGTGTTTCCTTTTTTGCTTAGTCTACAACATCGATGTTGGTACAAAAAGCGCCCATGGCTTGTTTTCACAACATCGATGTCTTGAGAATGAGAATGTTTAGCTCCAAAATCTGTACTGGAACCTACTTCAAAAGCGTGACATCAATTTTGTGTTTTTGCTTAATTCGTAACAATTGAGTTTTTCCCCTTATATCATCGATGTTACCTTACATCGATGGCATACCAATACTTTGTACTGTTGAGCACAAACTATTTTTTTAAATGCATCAATTATTTAATGCCCTGCGTTAATTTTGTGTTTTTACAACATGGATGTCACAATAATGCACCGATATTTCGAGTGAGACTGGCTATATGGCGTCAATGAAAAACTAACATGGCGGACGCTACATGCCATATAACCACTGTTCTTGTTTTTTTTTATTGAAGTATCCCAGTCGAGCTAAAATTTGTATTGTATGTTTATGTATACTTGTATGTGTTTATGGTGGTTGATATATTTTTAACATCGATGTGCTTCTACAATGTTGATTTGATTTTCAAATATCGGATGTTATTTCCACTTGAAAACTCATTTCAAAACTTTACGTGTGAGTTCAATTACGTAGTACGCCATTACATATTTATGTACAAATCTAGCGTAACTAATCGAGCGCAAGTTAATGCTAGTTAATGTCCATTAACCTAGGTGGATATTATATTACTATGCGGTAATCGGCGGACGACCTATCCGGAATCGATTTGGGAATTGAACTCTTTGATTTCCTATTAATCAGTTGTAATGAGTTTACATAATAAGTTTTAGAAATTTAAATTGGTAATAATCCCATTTAAACAGAGCCGCGTCTGTTTAATTTACAAACTAAATAGTTAATTAATTAAACTAAACGCCCATTACACCATTTAATCTTGCGCTATCGCTGATGCTGATGTTGTTGTGCCAAAATGTATGCAGCACATAACAAAGCCTATTAGCATTTTACACATATCGTACAGGGTGATCCAAAACTTTTCAGATATCTCTTTTTAGCTACAGTGTGTATTTTTTTTTTAATTTTATTCTCCGTATACCAATAACACTATTTTTTGTGTGTTCACGTTTGTGTTCGAGAACGCGTGGTTTTTGGAGGTAGACGTGGTGAACGTTGCTGATTGGTGGAAAAGTGCTGCGAGCGAGATTGGGGAAGTGAATTAATTGTGGCGGTGGCAAGGGGTGAAAAGGAGGAGGAAAGCGATGCGTTTCCTACAGCCCTTCGGTTATAATACGGAAAATGAAGAGAAGCCGAAAGAAGAGGGGGCGGAGGGGGCTGACTTTCATTTTCGACGAATCCACACGAGACAGGACGCCATAATTAAATTGGAAAATTTTAACCCCCCCGTGACGAGACAGAGTTTCGCCAACGCCGATTAGCAAAATTCTTAGTAACGTAGATATGTATACATAACACATGCGCGAGAGTTGGAAGTGACGGAGTAAGGATTTTCACGTAATAAAATGTCTCCCTCAAGTATCGTGACGGGTTATAACTGGTTAAAAAAAGTTGGGGATAATCAAAGTTTGTTGTTGTTGTTGTTATTCCTTTTCAGTCTAGAAACTCATTTGACTACTCATTTGTCTTCGAATTACGCGAATTCGTAGATACGTAGTCGTCGTACTTTGTAGTTTCTATGCATTTAAAACATTACGTCTAGTTAATAGTATAAATTTAACAAGTTGATAGAAAAAAAACTTCGTTTTTTGGAACAACCTTTTATCCTGGCGGAGTACTGGTGTACTATTTGTTTTCAAACTTAATTTTAAAAGAGAAACTAACACATGAATTTTGGTTGATTTGTGTTACGTGTTTATTCCGATGGATTCACAACAATGAGTGGTTGCTCTGATAAACAATATGCACTAAACCATATATATATGCATGTTTATTTATATCAATGCTTGCTTTTATTCAAACTAACTGTGTGATTGTTATCGTCAGCAACACTACGAGTAAAACTCGATCTTCAAGTGTCAATTTCTCGAAATAGACATGACATCGATCAGCTCAAAATCTAAAGCCCATTTTTACACGTGAAACTTTTCAGTAAAATCCCACTGATTCTAACTGTGTTTCTGACGTCATGCACACACATCCGGGCGCGTTTCAGTGCTTTTGTTGTGTTTCATTGTTTGACCGAAAACACGAAAACGCACCCGGACGTGTGTATGACGTTAGAAAAATAGTTGGAATCGATGATATTTAATTGAAAAAGTTTAACGTGTAATTTTATTTTCGATTTCTGCAATTTTTGATCCAATTTATGCGATTTTTGCTACATTTGACTAAACTGGACAGTATATTATAAACCTCGATGCCAGTACACGTTCAATTCCCAGTTCATTCACTCACAAAACACTCACAAGTGAAGCTAATATAAAGGCGTATAAAAAAAAAACAAATTTCGCGAAAAGTCGTCCTCCATCTTGGATTCGCGCTTCACATTCTTTGGACTTTTAGTAGCGCTCGAAATCTCGTCGCGATGTAATTAGACTTAAAACTTTTAGTCGTGTTGTATGCATGAAATCCCACACATTTTTTTTCTTCTTATCCTCATGTCTGTCTGCATGTATGTGTGTTTTCTTGTTCTTTTTTTTTTAAAAACTCCTTTCCCATTCCACACCGCCCCCCCCCTTTTCTTTCAGCTTTGAAATTTGGCGCTTAATTTTTGTCGGTTTTAATTTTCTTTGCTCGATCTCTGGAGGAAAATGTTTGTAGCGAAGCAAATAAAGCGCTCCGGTTAGAGATGTTAATTAATTTTTGCGAGCCAAACTAGGCCTTGGAGAGACACTTCAACCCTTTGTTTCTTCTAACTAAAACTTCTACTCTTTCCTTTTTTTATTAATATTACTTATTTTTTTTCATTCTTTTAATACTTTATTTTTACTTCTGTTTTTTTTTTCTTTTAAATTTGAAAAACTAGAAGATAAACGTTATTTTTTATATATAATTTTTTTTTTTAAAAAATTTTATACCTAGACAAAATATGAAGATTTAATTGAAATTTTTTTGGAGTTGAAATTTTATTACATTTTTTATCTGTAAAAATGAATTTCATTTTTCTTTCACCCTGTTTAACGCCTGTTTCCATTACAACAAAAATTAAACAGTGAAAAAAATTTTTTGCACCGATGTGCAAAATTTATTATTTTTTTCAGTATTTTTTATTGCTTTTAAAATCTTTTAATTTTTTTTACATATTGAATACTTTTAAAATGGGTACCTGGTTGTTTTGTTTTTATTTATTAATTTTTTTTAAAAATTATTTGTTGCATAAAATAATTACCAAAAATTTAAATAAACTAATTAATGTTATTTTAAAGAAGGTAAATGTTAATCAATTAAAATAAAAAAATTAAAAAAGAAAAATCACTCACCCTTACTGACAAGGTAGCTTCACCTAAACCTTCACTTCGACGTTTCGCCTCTCTTAGAGGTTTGATACTAAGTGTTCAGTGTGATGGGAAAGTGGTAGAACAGCACTCGCAGTCTTCCACTTGCCTCTCTCCAGAGGTCTT
>JAQIWH010008246.1:0-10455 GCA_034695005.1 Cryptops parisi | reverse complement strand
TGAGGATTTTGCTATGATTATGGGTGGAGCTGCAGCGATGACTCACGATGCGATGCTTCAAATTACGGGCTCCAGGTTTTCTCAAGTTACAGTAATGGGCACTGACGTCATTGACGTCATTTCGGTTGACTTGAACAACCAAACTCTAACTTCGTTCTCAACACTACTCAAAACTAAAACGTGCTTTTTCAAAACAAAATGTGTAAGTTGGTGTGTTTTTAAACAGCTTTTCCAAAAAAAAAAATAGTTACTTTGCATATTTAAATATGCATACCAGTGTTTTAAAGCGATAGCGTGAATTATGAACATGACACATCACAGGGTAATTCAAACTAAACAACACTCAAAATTCACCAATTTTTTGATGGAGAACAATGTAAATTTAGTTCTGAGTCAAACTGTAGTTCAACTGTGTTCCTTGAAAATGTCGCACAAACAATTCAAACTTTAAAGTCGATTGAGAAGTTGGATGGAAAAACGGCGTAAATCCACTTACGTTGTTATTATACCTTAAAATGCATATATTGAATCGTTTTTTAAACCAGTAATAATTTGCACTTTCTATTTTTTTTTAAGCAAAACTACGAAACATGACTATTGTAAATCGAAAAACATTTTCGTAATTTCTATCTTATTGTCGCTTCACTTTTTGGTTGTTTCACTCGCTTGTTTAACTTCAATGGAAAAGATACTGATCTTTGAGAAAAAAGCGTAAATGTATTTTATCACGATATTTGGAATAACGGAGTAATTGCATTTTAAAATTAGCTCATAACTTGAAGCCTGTCAACTAAATTTGACAGACTTTTTGAAAAACCTGTTCATTTTACTTCTCTATACAGTTGACATAATGTTTTTTTTAATTTTAAAGTTGAAGGTGCCAAATTTTTTGCCCATTTTCCCAAAACTACATTTTTTGAACATTTTGAAGGTTTCTTTTAGTATAATTTTTTTTTGAGTTAACGCCGTAATTCCACCCATCTCCTCAATTACACAATACACTACGGAGTAGTTTAAAACAAGTCAGTCTTTGCCAATTTTATGACGACAGAACAGTATCAATTTAGTTCTGAATCATCTTATATTTTAGTTGTTGTGCCGTGCTGCAAAACATAGCAAATTGAGCTTGTTTTGAAGAGTTTTGTTGAAAACGTGCAGCTCTCAAAACGCACGTTACAAGCTATTTGCTCCAAAACATAACGAATTCCGTGCGAACTCCTTGAAGATGTCACTAACGATAACAACATTCTTTTTAGAATCCAGTTAAGTCCCTTATTTTAACTTCACCCATACGTCCCCTTAAAACAAACAAACAAAATTCGTATTCACTGCAACCATCCTTCCCATGATCCACTAGAACGGAAAAACGACACCACGTGGTTTTGTGTATCTTCTCCCCCCAAAAACCTCATCCGCTCGTCTGCCCTATTTTCCCCCCATTATTACCATCACGTGTTTGGAATTCATATCTCCCATTGGTCGCTAAAACCTCATATCCGGACAAACTATCCCCATAAAAAAAAAAACCCCGCCACCCACCACGCGTGCTCGGGGTTTACTCGTGAATCTGACACACACTCACAACATCTTCAAACTATGCTTCCCGCCTCGTGGCAGCAGCATCAGTCAGCGTTGCAATGTGAAGCTGGAGAGACCAACAGCAGCAGCACAAGTGCCAGCACTAGCAGCCGAACCTATCCTCTGTCTCGTTTTCTGCTCTTCCAACCGACTCCGCGCGCATGGCCTGGTGGCGAGATTACAACGCCAACCGCTCTGCGGTCGAGGATTGGATGTCGGAAGCACACGAACACTGCAACATGGCCAACCAGACGGGTGAAGGCTCGGTGGTACCACCACCTTTGCCTCCGCGATACCGTCTGCGAGATCTCATCCTCGGCGACTATGCGTACGCAGACGATGGCGAAAGGTAGGCTTCATTACCACGCAATCTCCAAAATTCGTCGTCCTGTCTGTTTTTGTTGTCAGTGCCAAAAAAGAAAAAAAAAACTCAACGAACAAAAAAAAAATAGTATAATTAAACTACTACTAACATGTACACCCCCCTTGAAAACTCTCTCACTCGACTTGGACGGGCGTGGCGGACGAATTGGGAACATATCGATCGAATGGGTCTGTGTCCCTCATTCGTCCTTCCCGCCTGCTACAACATAGTATTCTTTCCCGCTCGTAAAAGGAAACGCGTGTTTTCTTGATGAAAATGATGACCGGTAAGCTTTGGAAAGGTTCCAAGGGGTTCCCATTGTTTATGGGTGAAATAACCCGATAAAAAGCGTGTTGGTTACAGAAAAGTAGCATCAGTGAAAACCACCCTAGTTTTTGTTGTTTTTTTTTTTTGGAGGGAAAAATCCAAATGTGACAGCTTAGTTTCTGCTTGTAATCTCACGTTTTTATCGTCAATAAGAAAAATGAATAAATAAAAGAACTGAGGCATGGAGAGAGAGTCAATAATGTAAAGAGGGAAAGTTAGATACTGTGTGATGTGAAGAACCATATGTCAAATGTAACGCAGTAAAAATTGTCAACGACTGTGAGTCAGCTACTGTTGGTGATTTATTGAAAGATGAAAGTGTCAAATAACATTAATAACGTAACTTACAGTATATCCTTAAAAATATTTAACTAATAAAAGAATGAATCAAATAACAAAAAACATAAGATGTTTGAACCAGATTTCAATGTCAAACACTTAAACTAGTAGAATTAAACAAACTCCTTTCAAATTTGAACTTGAATCAAATGTATTAATTGAACTTAAAATATTAAATTTGTGTAACATATTGGTTAATATATACAAATTAGATATTTATTGGTTAATATGTACAAAATATACTTTTGAGTTAGTTTGTTAATTTTACTGTACATTAAAATGTCACCACAGTGACCTTTCGTAAAAGTCGCCTTGATAGTAAAAGGTAACCATAGCAGCTTACAAATGATATCCCTGCCCACAAATCGGGTTCGTTACCATCTGATTATCGTTATGTGTCAAATAAAAAAGGAAGTTCCATCATTCTACTGGGTGGCATTGCTAGCTTATATACAGTATATAAAAAATCGATATTTTCTAGATAATGATTGAAAATCGATACCCAATAGAAGTAAAGCAATGTTCCAAGAACACTGCATTGAAAATAAAGTAAATATGCAAAACACGCAAAAAGTTGATCCAAAGTATTGAATAATCGATCAGCACTGATTAAAATTAAATGGGTTTAAAAATAAGTGAATCCTGATTTTGTTTTTTTGCTCAATTTCGTTAAACTAGTTGAAAATCTCAAAGATATATAAAATCAAACAAAAAAGTATCGATAAAAATTTAAGTAATAATCCCTATCGAAATATAGGATGTCACGTACACTTTACTAGTTGTTCAACTGATATAGCGTGTATATATTCTTGGGACATTATACAGGGTAAACCAAAATTACGGTTCAGTAGAAATACTCGAAAAGCTATTGTAATTAAAATGCTGAGTTTAGTGACACCTTGATAGGGCTCTTTATAATTGTGGTATTTCCATTAAATGAAAAACCGCGCATAGTTACATTGAAAACTATGGTAGTTATCAAGTCATATTTAGAAATTTGCAGAGTGTAGCCAATGGTCTATTTAGCCATAATCCACTTGTTTTTCATATATTTCGAATAATCAACCTGGAATGAAGATAGAAACAATAGAGCATCTAAACGCTTCCAGTATAGCTACTGTGTAATGCAGTGTAGTGACTACACTACACGGCATTACCCGGCAACTGTACTCGATTGTTAAACAATGGCAACTATTTGGCAAATATTGCCACTATTTAAATCCCGTGTCAACTATTTAAATCGCGAGTTCTTCACGTGACATTATTGTTTCAATCAACACGCAACACGCATTTATGTCAATTGTTTGAATCCTGAAAATAAAGCGTGGTCATTGTTTACATCATCACGTGACAATAATCCAATGCGTGATCTTCCATCACGAGTTACTTCATGGAAGTGATATTTGTTTAAATTCTGAGTTTCTCACGAAAACGTTCTTTAAAAAAAATCACACGTGATTCTATCACATGGCAGTAGCTCCAATCCCAAAATCTGATTTAATCAACCAGTGACAACTGCTTTAATAAACACGTGAGATATTGTGAATGACAATTCTTTGAAAGCTAACAGCATAGTATGTCTCTCATTTGTACAATACAGTATTCAGAATACAGTACTGTACTACTAATGATAATACAAAACACTGCGTATCCTGGAGGCTTACTTGATACAAACGTTTAATGGGTTTTGTGAGGTGCTGTTGTAATTTAAAAAGAGATGACCAGATATCCGGAATATTCAGTTATCCGACAATTTTTCTGTCACAATGGTGCCGGATAAAAGGGAGTTTATTGTATGTGAAATAAAATATTAACATGTCATCACATTGTTCAATGTGATTCCCTGTGTGTCAGTGTGATATTTATTTTATTTATTTATTTATTATATAAATAAATAAATAAAGTTAAAGTACGGTTCTATGGAAATATTATAAAAGCCATTATATGACAATATTGAGTTTTGAATATTATAACACCTTTATAGGTTTTTTACAATAATGGTATTTGCATTGACCTCGCAATGTTACAAACCGGAAGTCGCATTGTTACACTGAAAACTACGAGTCGTAGCCACCAAGTCATATTAATAAAGTCATAGCCACTGACTCATTTAGTGAGGATTTGTTTATTTTCAACGATACAACCGAAATGGAAATTGATAGGCCTACAACAATACAGAGTAAAAGGCATGCTGTCCCTACACCAGCTTCGCTGCAAATCACTCATATTATGCAGTGGAATTAGTTTAGTTGCTGCGTGGTTAATTTAAATACGAATTTAAAGATGCATAACAACTATAAAGTAAAATAACTTCACTGAATAGCATGTCTGACTTGCAGAGAAGCTGTTAGAAGGGCACCATGCCTTTTACTCTCTATCGTTGTATTACTATTATTTTTCGATTGCATTGTTGAAAATAAATAAAATAACAGTGGATTCTTATTAAATAGTGGCTACAGCTTTCTAAATATGACTTGGTACCTACGACTCGTAGTTTCTAATGCAACAATGAGATTTCCGGTCTGTAAGAGGTCAATGCAAATAACACCATTGTAAAGAGCCCTATGAAGGTGCTATTATATTCAAAATTCAAAATTATCATTATAAAAACCTTTATAATTTTTCCATGAAACCATACTTTTATCACACCCTGTAGCGAATTATTGTTTTTTTATCTTTTTTTTTATTTCAACTTGTGTACATTTGTCCTATGGAACGTGAGATTTTGAAATAAAAAATTATGCATCTCTTATGTATGCAAACTTTCAATCCACCCTGTACTTCTTTCCCCTTTAATGAAAGAGTAAAACAGGAAATAGTGTTTACGTATAAAATTACATCAACGGTTATAGGTATCTCTAATACATATACATCATTAAAAACACCACCTTGTTTATATCAAACATCACAAAATAACAGGTTGCAACGCTAACAACGTGTCCACGCGTGAATCGATAATACTACACCTGTGTATACTGAAATGAACACTTGTTGCTTATACATTGGAATCAGTGTTGTAACCATTTCACCACGTGTTTCTATGTAACACTTGTGATCTTTATCCCAATGTATGAAACTAATGTGAATATGCACAAACGCAACTCTATCATTACGTTCGTTACATTTCAAATGGGATTCGTGACCATTCCACTATCTCCAAATTACAAACCGTGTTTTGTCTACCTATTTAATGGGTATCGTGGATACGACTAGAAAAAAATCGAAATAAAAATCGATATATCCTCTTTTTTAGTGAAATTAAATACATGCTTTGGATTTCGTGAAAAAAATAACTAAACTTAAAGACAAAAATTTTTATACTGTGTATATTAGCTTCACTTGTGAGTGAGCGAGCTGAAAATTGAATGTAGTCATTTATTAGAGAATATACTCCAATGTACCAATAAAACACATAAAACGAGAAACGCATAAATCCATTGTAAAACTCAAAAACCGCATAAGTCCAAGTGAAGAAAAGAAATTGCATATATAAATAAATAAATCGAAAATTGCAGAAATCAAAAAATAGAATTACTCAAAACTCGCATGAATCGAAATTTACATAAATCAAAATTTTTTTGCATCAATCGAACCGTGCAGAAATCAAAAATAGAATTACTCAAAGATTGCATAAATTTTAATTCGCATAAATCGAATCATGCAAAAATTAAAATGAATTCTTTGCATTGTGTATTAAATACGGTATATCTGTATGACAGTATACGGAGTGAGGCAAAAGTCTGGCCACAGCTAAATATCACAGCTAAATATTAATTTTATCACCTGAAAATTCTGATTGAATTATTTTCATGTACGTCAGCCATGGGCTATCGAGTGCATTAGTCGGAAGTGCCCTTGATGCTCATCTTCAAAGTCATCCAATTATTAACTTATTAATATCCATTTTGCACCCCATATGCGATTTAAAAAAATGAAGGTATTCACGAAATAATGCCAACGCATGAAACAGATCAAAAATCGACCAGTAAAAACGGAAGTTAAAGGCGAAAGAAAAATAATTTCACAAAGCAGCAAACTCGGGGGCAGCTGAAATAGCATGGCCTACCTGTTAATGAAAAAGCGGTGATGAAGTTGTGAGACAACCTGTTAAAATGATGTATGTGTTTATACACCTGTCTAATAAGTTTTCCCACAACTTTTTCACTGCTTTGCTAACAAGTCTTTGTCAGATAGGCTATGTTTGTTGTGGCTGCCACATGTTTGCTAGACTGTCATTTCGTATTTCTTTTGCCAGTGACTTCCGTTTTTACTGGTCGATATTTGGTCTGTTTCATGTGTTGGAATTATTTCCTAAATACCTTTCTAAATTTTTCTAAATTACATATTTGGGTGTGGAATGGATAGTTAATAATTGGATGACCTTGAAAATGACAAACAAGGTCACTTCCAACAATATCATTGAATAACGCATGACCGATATTCAACATTTCAATCGGAATTTTCATACCGTGTTTTCGATATTTAGCTGTGACCAAACTTTTGCCTCACCCTGTATAAAGAGTACGCATCTTTAATATACTCGTTTTTTTAAAAATAATATTTAAGATGTCTTATATTAAAATTAAATTTTTTTTTTTAAATTCAAAATGTACTTTTTATAGAAATTAGTACGAGTTAACGATGTTCGTCGTGATGCTTTAAGAAGTGCTATAAACCGTATACTATTCACTTCAAGAGGTTGCCAAAATAAAAACTATAAACTTTTTTATGTCGCTTTGCTTTATATTTTTAACAGTCTGCCTTCGTTTACATTTCTTTTCCGAATTCATATCTACTGTGCAAAGTCATGAATGGTATAAACGGTTTAGACTTTTCCAGAATACGCAAAAGTAATAAAATTCTAGACTTTCAACAAAAACGTATAAAACTGAAGAAAAATTTCGACAAAATGATATTTGACTAACAAAACAGTTTACTGTTGAAAAGCCATTACTATAATATTTCATTACAGTGCGCATTGCTGTTTGGGTAAAAAATAAATCAATACATGATTAGGGTTACTATGCTTCATTTAGCGATATTACTAGATAATTGGTTCCACAAAAATTTCAAAAAGCAACGTTGTTGAAATCAACATCGATTTAAAATATCGTTAATCAAATACAGGAAAAACATGTTTGATTTGTTCCACAATTAATCGAAATATCTTCAATTTCAATTTGTTTCAAAATTGAACGTATCGTTTACCGGAATATCGTAAAACAAAATAATCGTTAATTACATCGTAAATTGATTAAATCAGGTAATAATCGTTTTGTGTTTTCATTTTTTTTTTTGAATTATACTTTTAAAATAAATATAAACAAGTAAAGTACATTAAAATGCTTTTTAAACATATTTCGATTTATTCGAATTTATACTTTATGCAATCTTTGAGTAATTCCGTATTTGATTTATGCGAGTTTTGAGTAATTCCATTTTCTATTTCTGCAATTTTCAATTTATTTATTTATTTTTATATGCGATTTTGTTTTACACTAGATTTAAGCAATTCTAGTTTTTGGTACATTGGACTATACAGTACATATTCTTATAAACGGCTGTAGATGGCAGTTTACGTTCAATTCCCGGCTCTCACAACTCACTCACAAATAAAGCTAATATGAAAAGTACCGTATTATAAATATTACTGTAATTGAAATTTAACACGTTAAGTGTTCCATTCTAATAGTTTAAAAACCCTATTGAGATTAACAGTTGTTGGCATTTTGTTAAAGGTTAAACAATCAGCCTACCTCATCCGTTCCAAAAATACATTATGGTTGTCATTATCATCGACACACACTGTCATTATCTTACGCAGAGGAGTTCATTGTCATGCTAAATGTCCACATTAAAATTTACTATCGAAACAATTATTTTGTTTAATATGGTTTATTAATATTTTATATTAAAAATATTTTTCATTGCATTGTTTTCAAGTTAAAGTATTTAAATTTTCATACAGATATATGAGCTCAAGGACGTGTCGAACGATTTTTCTACAAAAATTCTCTTTTCTCAAACAAAACATTGTACAGTATACCCTATATATTAACACAGTTTTTGGTGCCAAAATCCGTCCAAAAAATTTGACAAAAATTCACGAAAAACACCAAAAAAAAAATTGGTTTTTTCTTTGCTCCGGTTTAGCCAACATGGCCAAGTGACAAAACATTTTTCAAACTTTTGTTATAATTAAAAAAATAATCATATGCACTTTGCTGATGTTTTGTTTCAAGATGTTTTGTAAAAAAAATGATCTTCCAAATCTTTTTTTTTCCATAATAAATTTTTAATATTTCGAAAAGAATCAACTAACAAAAAATAAATTCATTGAAATGACAGTTTTAGTTTACAAATAATCGTCCATACGTACATAACCTCGACGACAGGTGTGTAACATTACCTACTTTAAACTCTTGTCATTTTATTTTAAATGGGCATTTAAAACGAAACATTTCACGAGGAAAAGTCTGAATCACGTCATAAAAAAAGTAATTCGCGCGCTATATACAGAGTGTATGTGTATGTATGTATACAATAAATACTGTACATACATATATTTATATTTAATAAATCTATAAATAAAACATGTCTGCCATCTTTTCCGTAAACCAACGTAAAATAAACACTTCACGGATGTGTGTTTAACTATCGTAGCAACATATAGGATTATTCAAGTAGCTTGTTTTTGCACGAATTATTTTATATGGGTTGATTATACAGAAACTGAAATTGGAGCGAACCCAGATCATAACTCCACCCAACGACTAAATCCTAAACTATATCTAGCAAATTATTGTCTTCAAACGAATAAAAATTACAAAGTCAAAGTTGTTTTTTTTATTATAGAGGGTGACACCAAACTCGCTTAAATAAAGCAATATAAATAGATTAATATAAATTTTGTATACTTTAATTTTAAACACAAAACCCAACATAAACTACTTAAAAAAGTTAGTGGAGCGAATATCGCGCACCAAAGGGAATACCAACAGAGAAGATGAAAAATGGAAAAGTTTTTTCATTTTAGTCATCGACGATGTGGCGCGTGAAACACAAGTAATCATTTGCTAATTGAAAATTACGATCGGTGAAATCAGACTTAATTAAAAAACCGTTATCTCGTTAATCGACAACCATTGGGACAATTTTCTACCAACAACATTTCGCCATTAAATTAATGATTCTTGTTGAAAGAATTAAAATTAGCGGAAAAAAAAATATATTTGCACCAGCTGAAAGTGTTGTGAAACATGCAAAACTATAACATATTATTCGTTAACAAACACAAATATTAATACAAATCAAAAGCAATTTTTAATCTGTATGCATTTCAAAGAAATCTTGTTCAAACATGTAATGTATTGTCTTCACTGATTTTTCTTGCAACCGTAAATGTATAATTTTAATAAATGAAATAAATAATCCTTTCAATTCGTATTATAGTTATACACTATTGTATTGTATAGATCTATTTTAAAAATTGATACTACAAAAGACAGTAAAAGGCACGCTGCCCATACAGCAGCTTCTCTGAAAGTCACCCATGCTATTCAGTGAAGTTATTTTAGTCGTTGCATAGTTAATTTAAATACGAAATTAAAGATGCAAAACAACTATGAACTAGTATAACTTCAATGAATAACATGGGTGACTTGCAGAAAAGCTGCTGTAGTGACAGGGTGTCGTTTACTGTCCATTGTCGACAGGGATACCGAGTACTTAAGTACCGAATACTTAAGTACACGTAACAAGTACATTTTAAGTACTTGGTACTTATATTTAAGTACTTTGTAATTATGTAGTACTTGGTACTTGTATTTAAGTACAAACTACAGTAC
>JAQIWH010008245.1:0-10456 GCA_034695005.1 Cryptops parisi | reverse complement strand
TGGTAATTTCCGTTACATCGGACATTGGCCAAAAGCCTCGGCCAAGGTGCGAAATGGCTGGTCATTTCCCACTTTGGGTCAAAATAGAAGAAATGGGTCAAAATAGACCGTAAAGATGTTGAATCAAACAAACATACAACCATACAAACACACAACGTGCAAGCCAAGTTAAAGAACGGTTGTAATAACATTGTTGACGTCAATTTATCTTGAACTTCCTCCCTCTCCATGTCAACAATTGTCAAATTTCTTCAAACCCCCCTTCCCCCTTACTTTGTTGACATAATTAATGGACGACTCCTTAAAGCACATCACAAAATAAGTGAATACGTATTTTGAAAGCAACAGGGGCGCGATGCGTACAGATAATTTGGACAATATATATTATGCAATAACTCAGGAATGCGGCTAAGGTTTGTCAGTTTTTCAAATTCAGTTTTAAAATCAGTTTTTTTGTTTGTTTTTTGTAAAATTTGAAAACCGGTTTTTCAATTGAAGGACTTCGGGCAGTATAATGGTTAGCAACATTTTTTAAATTGTTCAGGAGAGCAGTTTTTCTGATGAGAAACTCCATAGAGTACCATTCTGAATAGCAACTTCATTCTCTATATTATGCTGTCATTTTCTGGGAAATCTAGGAAGTGGTACACTACAAGCTAGAAACAGTACCGAGGATCATTTTGATGTAAAACTTTCATTGAAAAGTGGCTCATTATTTCAATTTCAAGCTGTTTTATTTTAAACTAGATTTCAGAAATTAAAATATTACACACACACACATACCGTACACCACGCACTAAATTTCTCGAGGGGGCGATGGATAAAAAATATTGAAAAGGGGGTGGTGAGTAAGTTTGAGAAGGTATAGATTCTATACCGAGATTATCAGCACAGACTTTAAAAACAACAAATACAGGAAGATGATCAGTATTCAGTAATATGCATAAAAATGGTGCTCTCAGCTGTGGTAACTCATCACGATCCGAAAAAACAAAATTCAGATTAGATATTGAATGAGGCCGACAAAAAAGTAGACAGATTAACCTGGACATGCAAGTCAAATGATGAATAAGCCGGTTAAATTAAAGGCCTACTAAAGTCTGTGGATGAGACATCGGCGGCGGATGTCTTATTTACAAAATTGAGTACTTTAGCCGACTCATCCGCCATCAATATTAAAGTTACTAAATAACATTAATTTCCTTTTAAGCAGTTTCAGCAATAGTTCTATGCAACACAATTTTGTCTTTCGAAAACAAACAATGCTATTGCTGTTTGATCGTTTTTTATATATTTTCTTAAAGATTCCCTGTCTCACGCAATTCTTGGTGTGGCAAATCGAGCAATTTATCTTTATCTGCAACATAAGCTAATTGCCAAGCTCATGGGCAAATTGGAATATCAACTGTACGCAACGTGTGACAGTTGAAATGGCAAACATTTCCCAGGTTTTGAAAACTGGTTTGGTAAGAAGCTGACGTACCGGTGGTTCACAATTTGCTCGACTTGCCACACCTAAATTGCGTATGACGGTCCTCTGTCATACACAATTATGGAATGAAAAGGTGCTGTTAAAAGGCTTACTAATTTTTATTTAATGATAATTCTACTTAATACAAGTAGTCATCTAAAACTGTTCTTTGTGTGTATGGTAAATTTCAAATCCATGGGGTTCACCATAACTGAACAATGATATCCAAAGATTATAATCCAACAATGAGATGCTGGAATGAAAAAAATAGCTAAATATTGATAACAAGAGTTCAAACGACAAATGTTGCCAGGCAATAAATTAAAATAATAAGAAACAATGCTTTCCCGTCATTGTTGACTGGCAAACAGTCAATATCGTCATATATGGTATCTATCTAATATACGAGTGTTGTCAACAACTTAAAAATAGAGTATCTTGCACAAGCATACTGCCTTAAACGCTACAAGACAACTAGTTGTAAAAATCATGAGTGGAAAATTATTGCTCAGGAAAAATCAAATAAATAATGCCTAAGAAAAGTAATTATTTTCTTCAACGCAACTCATTCTTTTTTGTAGCAACAAATTTTCAAAGAACCAATTCTGAAAACTTTAATATTTAGTGTATATAATAGTGATTCAGTATATATGGTAGCTGTGCGGTTGCAGCTTTTTTTGATCTGCCTGTTCTTCTGGTAAGCGTCTTTTCAGTTATTTAGTATAGGTAGTTTTGAGTTCATAGTTAATAAAAACAAGTAATCTAAAGCTTTATGACTTGGGGCATGTAGTGTGGGTGATGATCTGTCTAATCTTTAACAGCCTCATAAATACCACCAGAGATGAGGGTAAAAAAGTTTTGGTTGCAGTGCAAAGTTTGTGTCATCAAGAACGGTAATGTCATCTTGAAGTCATGGAATATGTTGTGGTATATGAATTAGAATCAAGCCATTACGGTACTTTTAAAACCCGGAATATTCATAGTTTTGTAAGAATTAAATTCCGTGTTAAAACAATAAAAAAAAAACGTGATAAATAAGTGATAAAATTGATGTTTTTAAACACGATAATTCTTAATGTGAAATCAGTTAATGTGAAATTGATCATCCATTAATTAAATGATCGTTGAATGATCGTTGAAGATTGAATGATTGTTTGAAGTTACTATTGTAACTTTTTTATACTATTAAAGGTTTCCTGTATAAATTCTGTAGAACCCCCATATGTCAGAGATTACTTAAAGATACCTCTCACTAAATAGCATTGCCTTCATTTATTTCGCAAGAACATATGGATTTAAAAGGCAATAAAGTTTTAATTCGCTTCAATTGTGTACTGATCTTCTCATTCCACCAATGCAACAATCCAGTCAGTCGAACTGTTTTTACGCTCAGCATTTCATGACTAACTAACTATATTGTTTGTGGTCAACAAACTAAACATAACAGCTACACAATACATGAGCACTAATAATAGACTAACACTATAATACTAGATTAACACTTATTTAACTTAACACTATAATAATAGATTTTAAAACTGCACTTACTGACAGGTTAAGCTATTCTTCTGTTATAACTGAATGCCAAGCAAAGATGGTTGAGACAGCAGAGTTAGTACATCGTTTCAGTGGATGGGATTATACAGTGTTCGCTGCAATGTTAGCTATATCCGCGGCTATTGGACTTTATCATGCATGTTCTGGCGGTCGGCAAAAAACAACGGCAGAGTTCCTGATGGCCAACCATGGTATGGGAGTATTTCCAGTTGCAATGTCACTTCTCGCCAGCTTTATGTCTGCTATCACTTTACTTGGAACTCCTGCTGAAATTTACACCTATGGCTCGATGTACTTGCTGACCGCAGTCGCATATTCGCTAACCATTCCTGTTGCAGCCCATGTCTACTTGCCCGTTTTCTGCAGCCTGGAACTGACTAGTGCTTATGAGGTAACTTTTTTATATATTTTTAACCGTGTGACATAACTATGCCATGTAGACTTGTCCCCATGTGGTTTGGGTCAAGTCTATATGGAACTGTACTATAGTACTTAGAAAGACGATTCAACAAACTAATACGAAGATGTGGTTCAACCATATATGTTATTCAAATGGTAAGTTTTATTCATATTGACAACAGTATAATTATATATGAAAGTGAGTCAATAAGTAATAGCAATCCAGTCTTAGAGTTTACATTGTCGAATATTCTTATATCATAAGTAGTTTTTCCCTTTTGTTATATCGTGTTGCTCGGCTTTGTAGTTCATTTGTTCATTTGTTGTATCCTTTTGAAAAAACTTTGTTAAAGTTATGTTGTTTTTATTAAATTTTTGTTATCTCATCAAGACATTATCAGTAATCCAGAAACATGAAATTCCCATAATATGAGATGAAAAACTTTTATGGCAAAGTCAACTTTGTTTATTTTTACGAGCATCAACCTTATGGTCATAAAAATAACAGATAACACCATTGTAAATTATCATTAAACCTGCACAATCATTGTGTGTGGGCTAATAGTGTGTCAAAGTTAAGTCTCTAGATTAAGACAGTTTACCTAGATTGAAATTAGCATTACGTATTGACTGTACTTGTATACTTCATATAATCGTATACGGAAATTGAAAAAAACTGTCAATATTCCATAATACTTATGCATCACATAGGTTATGTACATTGCAGTTGTTCTTTATGCTCCAGCACTAGCTCTAAGTCAAGGTAAATATGATACAAAACAACGCTTTCTTTTTTTTGTTAGTTAACATAGACATTTATATGTAGAAATAGTTTTGGAAAAATATGCAGTTATTTACTATAATGTCTAATTAAATTCTACTTGTAGTAACTGGATTGCATGTATGGGGATCTGTGACAGCTATTGGAATAGTATGCGGATTCTACACTACATTGGTAATATACAACACAATTATTAATCATTAATACCAAAAAATGAAGTTACTAAGTATGCGGATTTTATTTTATTTATTTTACACAGTATAGATTAAAATCGCTAGCGTTTTATGAAGTTACAAGTGTTTAAGTATCGATATGTCGGTTCCATGTGCATTTTATTCTAAAAAAACACAATGAACCTTTCAACTAAATATCAGTTCATTATTATTTTGTATCGTTAGAAATTTATGCATACAGATTGCCTTATACTTTAGCCAGAAAAACGTTTTGGGATAGGGGAAACAGACCAAATCAATGAAACAAAAAATCAAATAAAAAAGCTGAAAAAAGCACCAACTATATCGTCCAAAAATATAGAAACAATTTTTCACATGTTGTAGTTGTAGATGTGTTACATGCAGTGAGACTATTGCAAATTAAAAAACGACTTCGGGATGGAGACCTGTCTCTCTAGACTACACTCTTGAATGCATTGGATTCACCCTTAAGTGTTATTTTTACAATTGAAAAACGTGTTGCACTTATGCCTAAATTTAGTACAGATATGAAACTTACTTTTAACGTATAGGTGTCCTTAAATTTATTTAGTACTGACTGAGCATAATTGAATTATTATTTATAATCCTTCAAAAAGCTTCATTTTGTTTTGGAGAATAACTCAACATACTGTATATAGAGTGGCGCATAATAAACTGAGTGGTTTAATCTCTGTAACTTTGGAACAAAATGTAATACTATACATGAACTATCTAAATGATAAACGAGAGATTTATTCTTGTGAATTCTGTTAGTAATATGTAAATAAGATTACATAAAAACTCCGTTTTTCAAGCACAACCTTTTATTCGAATAGCGTTGTTGTTTATTTGGTGCACTGGAGTAAAGTGACTCAGTATTTCAGTTTCAGGTTTCAGTATTCAATGGCAGAATATATTTGAGCGTTCAATTTTCTGTATTTTACTAACAGTTTTTTTTGTAATCTCGTTAACTGATTTATGCTAACCTAAATTAAAAGTAAATCAATGTGTTGCTTACGGTCCGATCCGCTTTTATAAAAAAAGCGGATCAAAGCGTAAGCAACATCTTACCAGATAAAACCGATCTTTACATACCGTAAAGGTCGTAAATAACGCGACCTGGATGTCTCCAAATTTGACAGATAAAATTGTCACGCAGGATTAATAAGTATACCAAGTTTCAAGTGTTTACGGTACTGGGAACATTAGTAAAAACGATCTTAAAAAAATGAAACATGCCCAAACATTTTTTACGACCGATCAATTTAAATAAAAGGTTGTAAAAATAATATGACCACCCCTTCTTGTTCGCAAAAAAAAGTGCATTTTTCACTTTTTCGAGTTTGTATTTCAATAATTTCCCAGAATTCCAGATATTCCAGAAAAATTTCCTTATTGCGACTAAATTAAACCGGGTGGCTTTTAAGTGTGAGGGTCATGGGCATACACTTCATCCTTTAGGTAAATCAAATAAAACAGTCTGCGACAGAATATATTTTCAGGAATCAAATTTTTATTCACCGTTTAGATTTAGATACCGGCAGTTCATTCATTTATTACATTTTATTCCGAAGTTACAGAAAAGTCAAACAGTTCAGCTTATTTTGCATTTCCCGATACAATAACATTTAGTATTTTAGAAAAATAATTCATTGAGACAAGATGGTCGTGCCCGACATCCCGGGTAATCAATAGATGTTCAGGTGCTCTAGTGGTTCTCCTTATTTTGTACTCATCTCCATATCACTGTAAATAAATACATTTGCACAAATGTAAACTGCCTTCCTCTATCGGAAATTGTGATCCAATACGATGAAAAATAACGCGGTTACCATTCGTGGAGTCTAGAAGTAAGTCCTGTGTTTAGACTCATATTGCTTCGCAATATTCGTTGAGGTGACCATAATGATTTGATATCTAAGACAAGCAGCAATCCGAAATATTTTTGACCAACATTCGTAATGACATGCCAGTTCTCTTACACTTCATCCGGTTAACATATTTCGCTTACATGTTATAGTGTATCGTATTTGGTAGCCAAGTATGAGGGGGGGGGGGAGGTTCGAACCATTTTTCAGTAATGCATTCAAATCGACTCCCCAATGTAAGAAGTCACAACTCAATCTGCCATCCTTGAAAGTATACTCTTACCAGCAGGAAAAAAATTGTGGTAGAGAATTGTTAAATGTACAGTGTTTTTATTATAATGCTTTATTATTTGTTGTTTTGTGAGATACAACTAGAGGTGGGCTCAGTTAATGAGAAAGTTAACTTCGTAATCGTTAATCTATCAACCAAAAAGTTAACTTCGTTAATAATTCGTTAACAATGTAACGGGAGTTAGCAATCCGTTAATCCGGTGAAAATATAATTTTTTAATCTAAAACTGAAACTTTCCAAAACCACTTAAACATGTCCGGAAATTGTAAAATCAGTCATTTTTGGATCTTTGTAAGGCCTAGAACCCTAAAGGTTTTATGCTAAAACAATAGGGTTTTTTGCATTACAGTTGAATAAGTCGATTTTATGAGTTAGATCTTTTTTTCTAGGTCAGGCTTTTCGAAACAAAAATGGACAAAAAAGTTTTAAAAAAAAATTAAATAAAGTACACAATCGGTACCGTATTTACTAAATAATTTACGAAATGAATATTGTGTTTATTGATTAAATATACATAATACTTAATAAATAAATGTTTCAAAGTCTGAATAAAATAAATCTAACAAATTGAAAAACGTGATAATTATACCGGTATTCTTTATAATAACAATCCTTCGGATCAATTATAAAGTAAAGGGATGAATGTTTATATGTTCATAGATCAGTTTATCTAAATAACTTAAATATATAGATTAAAATTGAGATTAGAAAACGGGGTGAAAAAACGTCCTAATGCGAATCGGCTTTACTATTGCAATAAACCTCCGTTTATTTCAATAGTTAAAGCGATAGTTAACATAATATCTTTTAATAATGATTTTTGTTGTAATCATTCGGTAAAAAACGGTAAACTTTTCATATAACTTAATCTGCTTCACCCATCGAAACGGAAATAAATACGTGACCAGTCGATAGCCACGTATTTAAGCTAGAATGAGTTGTTTGAACAAACACATTGTTTGTAACAAGGATGATAAGAAGATTAGGTATTGAAAGTAAATCTTCCAAACTCTTTTAGAAGATTGTATAGAATGAGCCCTTTAAGTTTCAAGATTTTCAATAATCGTCTTTTTGTAGTGAGGAACAATAGACCACTCAAATAAAGTTCTTAAAATAGGATATACAAGGTAGTAAAAAAGAAAAGATACCCATTGTTACAGTGTTTTATCCAGTCCCCTTACAGTAGGGGGGGAATACATGAGTATGGGGTGGGGTATACAGGGATATAAAATGAGATCTATTCAATATTATTTCACATCAGCTTATACAAATGTGATGCTTGGTGAATTGGAAACCAATAAAGTTTATGTGGGAATCTTGTAGTGCGTGTCAGAGCTGCCATGGCTTGCACCTATTCAACCTGATCCCGTCGGGTCGGTGACAGGGATGGGCCATAACCAGGTGCGGGGGAAGCTTGACCGGGAGGAATCGCCTGAGAGCGGGCTGGGAGGTAGTGAAGAGCCGCTTATCGAGCCAGAGGATTGGTCTCCTGTGCATTGCCCTGCCTCAAGGAGCTTCTCCAACATCCTTGTGGCTCTGAGACTTGGGACCGATTTGAAATCCTCCTCGGCAAGATTACATCTTGTGTCGGGGAGCTGATCAAGCTCTCTCCGTCTCGATCGAGACGCTCGGGACGTTCTCGCCCGCTCAACGTCGGCGATCCGAGGGCAATCCAAGGATTGTATTGTCGGAATCGTTGATGTGCCGTCCGGCTCATCTTGGACGACGAGTCACGGCAGTGCGAACTCGAGGCGGACGACGTCGAGGCGCACTTCGGGCATTATTGGGCACGTAGGGATTGCGATCTCTCGCTGTACAGTTCTTCTCTCGGGGAGGATTGTGCTCCAGGGGGGTTCGCCTCCCCCCAAAAAAACTGGCCTGGATAGATCACTGCTGTCCATGTAAATAACGAACAGGAGAGGTGACAGCGCACACCTCTGGTGGAGTCCGGCGCCCTCGGCAAATGGCTCTGATATGCATCCGCTTACCCAACCGCAACTGTTACTCTCAGTGTACAGAAATGAGAGCACCAACTAGTTGGTCATCTACCTTCTCCTTGAGAACATCTCAAAGCAAGACACGATTGATGCGGTCATAAGCCTTCTACAAGTCTACAAACAAGTTTTTTTAAGTTATATGTCTCTCCATAGACCACGTTGTATGCTGTGTTGTCATTATTGTTATTGTTACATAGTAACTTGTAAATCTTTTGTGGGTACCAAGTACAATGTACAAGCTTAGGTTTGTTGTTTGGATACCCGAAAGAAAATTGAAATGAATAATATACGGCTAATTCTTTCGTTTTAACATAATTAGGAACCTAACTTATAACTCCATGACTAAATCAAAGCTTGAAAATTAGTAATGTTTTTTTTTCATGTTGATGATACATGGTGAAGATCGATGAATCAATGGGGGAAGAATTGAAGTTGGGATAAATTAAAGTGAGCATGAATTGATGGGGATGAATTGAAGGGAATTTATTTATAGGGTTGAATTAAAGGAGGGATCAATTGAAGGGATGAATTGATGGCGAAACATTTTCTTAGACCCAATTGGGGCCTTCATCATTGAAATGCGGCATCTTCCCTGTTAAGTGTATCACCATCACGAGTTGTAATAGTGTCTAGTTTTAATACTTGAACTAACCCTTCAGTACTATGGTAGCTTATAAATATCTGTGGTATAAGGGTAATTGCGGTACAACTACCACAACTATGGGTATTGTGAAAATGCCATTGCTGTGATGAAAATCCATACCCTGGGGAGTTTAATTTAATGAAACTAAGGAATTTTCTGTACAACTAAGGGTAAACGCAAAGTGGATTTTCAAACTAATTAATTGCAAATTACATCAAAGTTTGAATTCCTTTCAAGTCTTTAAATTTGGTATTCGACATTGTAGTGTGTTGAGCCCTTCAATCCTATTTTATTTACTATTGATTTATCGGTCTCGATTCTTAGATTCTATAACACGTATTTAACTCTTAAATTCCATTAAAGCCTTGGTGTTGCTTTTTAGCCTGTGCTGTAATACAAGTATTAATGTTTTTTAATTATTATTTACACTTCTGCAATTTATTTGTAGTTTATGTAGGGTTTTGTTATTGTCCGGTTGTTTGAGTGCCCGGTAATCAATGCAACTGTTTTCTATATATTTCACTATAAGTACAGTTTCTATATGTTCAGTTTTCAGTCAGTGTTATTAAGGGTGTAGCATACCCACCATACCAAAATACACCTAATGTTTATAGTGTATTGATGCCAAGTTAGGTTACTTTATTTGATTACATTATTTAATTTAGGTTACAATAATGTAATCAAGTTAGGTTACGATTGATAATGCGTAACATTATCAATCGTAAGTAATGTTATGCATGTGTGGCTTATTTGTTTCTTATTTGACGTTCTCGTCAGCACCATAACTTGGATTTGTTTAGTTTATTTTGTATATTTTGACTTGGATTATAAATTTTTTTCGGACCACGAGTTGCTTCCTTGATAACATTACGGCTTCACACAAATTTGATGTGATGTACAGCTTCAACATTACTCGCTTTTAAATGTGTTTCGCGGATTAAATTTTTACAAAATGTTTGTGGGTTTTATCGATTTTGGTTTTTTTTTCAACTATCTCAAATAAATTTTTTATGCAGAAAATTTCATTTTAAAGTTCAAAATGTAAACCAACAACTGCTTAGCTTTCATGTTCATGAAAGGTTTATCTTATGTCACCTAACACCAACCACAAAAATGTGTTAATTTTATGATTAACGGAAAAGATCATCATAAAATCAATACATTTTTTGTTTGTTTTAACTAACATAAACAATTGACATGTGGCGCTCTCATACCAGTGCAATGGCTATATAGTATATGTAACATATACTATAT
>JAQIWH010008244.1:0-10457 GCA_034695005.1 Cryptops parisi | reverse complement strand
ATCAAGATCTTGGGGATTTGGTTTCAACCAAATTTATCCTTTTCCTTTCATATTGAGCATATTACTAAATCCTTAAATTGACAAATTTATCTTACAAAACGACTTAAAAATGTTCTTACTCACAAACAAAAAATAACATATCTTAAAACAAAAATTAACCCAATCATCACCTACGGCATTACCCTGTGGGCCGATTCACCCAAATTTCGCATTCAGAGAATCCAAGTTGCCTACAATAGATTAGTCCGTATCTTATTTTCTCTTTCTAGATATCGTTCCATTTCTCAATTTCTAAAAATACGTAATATATTACCCATCTCCAGATTGATCCTCTATCACAGATTAATTTCTATTGGAAACGGTTTGCGTACTTCCGCCAGCCCCCTAAATTACTTAAAACAGTATCTCACTGTACTTCCAAGCACAAGAGAACAGCACATGTATTCTTTACAACTACCTCCATCCATTTACAAATATGCATCCAACCGTTTCCCACTTAATACCATAATAAGTTGGAACTCTTTACCAACAAGAATTCGTAAACTTCCTTTAGTTTGTGTAAACAACGTATGCAATCAAAATTGTTCACATTTTAAGAAAGCATTGGTCCATCATTTGTTACTTTTTGAATTTTTTTTGTATATTGATTTGTTTCCACGAGACGTAAAATTTGAAATAAAAATAAATAAATAAAATAAATAAATAACTACGGTAAAAAAGGATCAAAAGTGGAGATAAGACGTTTTGGAAATAAGTTATTCAATTTATAATTTACTAGCTTTTAAATCCGTCAAATTGACGGGATTTTTTGAATGTCAATTAGCAGACCAAATGTATGAAAACCCTTATTCATTTAGTAACACGTGATGACGTCTATGACGCCACATGTGACGTTTTTGACCGTATTTTTAAAACAACAATAATGATTTATTCATTGGAAAATTGGAAAAAAGTAAAACGTATAATGAGTTCCAGTTTCTACAATTTTCTTTCTTTTGGTGGTTTTTATTTTTTCATGCGATGTCAGGTAGTCCGTAAAAGCTGTCCAGTTTGTGCAAATGCAGACTGCTAGTTTATAAGATGGAATTAAGTTGATGTCAATTGAAAACAAACAAGAATCGTTATTTTGACGTTTGTTTTACACAGACACGATTAATCTGTAAAAAAAGACCGTAAAAGTTCACCATTGGTTATATTCAATAAACATTGGACATTCATTTAACAATAAATGTGCAATGTGCAATGAAACAATTACTGAGTGAACTGAACATGTGCAAGTGTTAATTTGCAATTGAGCATTTTACGTCTACCAAACATTGAGTGAGAGTGGCATAGGCCTATACAAAAAATACATTGTATGTACACAATACATGAAAAAGTTACATTCCTATAAAATACTGCGTGTGTGAATAGTAAATGTTTAAGCTTTAGTGTGCCAACATCTGTTGACGAATTGTATCCATGTTTGAAAAGAAACAGATTACTGTATGTACGACTATATGCTTAGGACTTCTGATTAAATAAAATAAAAAGTCATATCGTTTGAAAAAAAAATCATCGACATGGTCTCAACCATCATATATCATGGATAATCGACAATGGTTGCATATCCATTTTTATTCTTTTTTGGCAAAAAAAATTTTTTTTGTGTGGTTTAAGAAAACACTTGAAGCTTATACCTTTTCTTTTCAAACACAAAAGTCAATTCATCAAATGGTATTAGCATGCTCGAACTCAAGTCATTAGTGTCCAGTGAAGTACTCGTATGCTTATACCATAAAGATACAACTGCACATGCATAAAGTAGTGTGTGTTTAATTCGACCAGTTAAGTTACCGTACTAAAATATTTTTGATTGCACCTTTCATAAAATTTATTAGTATGAATTAGTATGAATTAGTATGAATTATTAGTATGAATTTAAAATTTAAGAATAACTTATTTAATAACATAATTTAAGAATAACTTAAGTTTAACAAGATTATTGTATGAGAAATTTTAACCGTTCAAAAATTTGCGTAGCAAATATATGTATAGTCCCTTATTAGACATTGGAATTCTGTGAAACGATTCAAGTACTGAATAATTTGATTTGACTTTAGGTGTTGAATCAGCGAGACTGTAAATGTCGATGTCCTGAGCAAGATGAATGTAGCACAGGAACATACTTTGATCCAAGAGTCTGCAGGTAAGACTAACACAAAATCGAATAATTTAGCTACATACTGATATCATACGCTCGCATATATTCAAGTTGAACAAGTTATACAGGATGCTTCTTCTCAAATGAGACAGGGAATGTCTTGCCTAGTATTGCTGAAACGTCGCTTATGGTCATATAAAATATGATCAGAATATCTGACAGCTACCCAATGGTGTTATTTTCATGAATCACGACCTTAAAAAATGTTTTCACGGAAATCGCATTGTTGCATCGAAACCATGAATCGAGTCATATTTAGGAAGTTGTAGCCAATGTTCCGTTTAGTACAAACCCAATGTCGTTTCGTTTATTTCCATCAATGCAGCCAAAATAAAAATATATATTCAACAACAGTGAATAACAGGTAGGCCTAAGATGCTGTTACAACAGCTTCTCTGCAAGTCACGGATACTATGCAGTAGAGTTACTTTAGTTTACAGTTGTTATATATTTTAAAATTCGTATTTACATGCAAACAACTGAAATAACTTCACTGCATAGTTTTTGTGAGTTGCAGAGATGATGTTGTAACACAATCTTGCCTTTTAAAATCACTATTGTTGAATATTGGCTACAATATTCAACAAAATTGGCTACAATATACTAATTTTGACTTGGTAGTCACGACTCGTGGTTTTCGATGTGACAATGCAATTTCCGTGATAATACTCAAGACGAATTGTCTTACTTTGATTAACCCTCATCCTATTGAATCAAAACCTCTAAAAATTTTGGGTATTTGGTTTGACAAAAACCAATCCTTCTTTCATATTGAGAAGTTAACGAAGATCCTTAACAAAACATTTATGTCACAAAACGTCTCAAAAATACCTTAAATTATAAAAAAAATGTTTTGTACATTTAAAGTAAAATCAATCCTATATTTTCTTACGGCATTATTATCTGGAGCGGCCACAAAATATCGTATACGCCGTTTACAAACTTCATACAATCGCCTTATCCGTATTATTTTTAATCTTTGCCATTATCAATCTATCACTTGTTTTCTTCGCACTCAAAAAATACTTTCAGTCCTTCAATTGATTAAGTTTCATAGATTATTAGAGTTTTGTAAAGGACTTCAAAACTTTAAACACCCTTTACTTTTTTCTTGAACCATATTTATCCGACAATCCTAAGACTCGTGAACAGAACCGATTCAAAATTATTATTTCCACTGATGTACCTTTCTACTCAAGTAAATGTTTTCCCTATACATCTTTATCTGATTAGAATAGTCTCTCACCAATGTTGTGTAAAACAGCTATGCTTTGTACTGATATAAATTGTTCTAAAATATGTTGTCATTTTAAAATAAAAATGTTAAAGAAACACATTTTGTATTGTTGACTTAACATCCACAATTTTGTTCTCTACTGTACTTAACCCTATGGGTTGTCTAATAAAAAAACAAAAAATCAAACAAACAAACAATAATTACTTTCATGGCCATGAAAGTAGCACCATTGGATTGCTCCCTGATATTCTGATCCATATTCTATATGGACACAGTAGTCTTTTTCCTTATAACATTCAAACTAATGGAAATGGACACAATTCAGTGAAATTTGATATTGAAATACCTTAGTGTATTAGAAGCATGATTATCGTATAGCAAGTGCTGAAAGTGATTGCTATCATCATCAAGACATGCCTTCACACGCCTCTCCACGATATGGAAGTTATTTCACCAACACATCGGGAGTCATAGCCTCAATTTCCCAACAAATGTTTAGTTGCAACTCCATAAGAGTCCGTGGCTAGTTGCGAAACTCTTATGGAATTGCAGCAAAATGGTCAGCGGAAAACTGAGTCTGTGCTTCGGATGTGTTGGTGAATAATCGCAATAGCATAGAAGTGTGTTGATGCTAATTAATGTCTTGTTGCGATTGGTATATGTCACTTTCAATACTTGCTATTTGATCATCATGCTTCTTATACACCAAGGTATTTCTGTGTCAATTTTCAAACATTTTTAGCTTTCCAGTACAGTGGAGTGAAACCTCGGTTTTCGAAAGTCTCCGTTGACAAACATTTCGGTTTACGAACGCTAAAACCAAAAGTAATGCTTCGGTTTTTGAACATGCCTCGGTAGTCGAACATGCCACGCGGCTCTGCTGAGTGCAAGATTCTTAAACGGGTATTACACGTGTGATTTTACTTGATAATTCATAAGAGATTCTAATGCGGTTCATGAGTCCCTGCGTCTTTCTCAATTACACGAGGCGACTTGATTCGAAAGCAACTTGCAATCCCATGACCCAAAGCAAATCTTGTTGTTGTTTATTCTCCAGTGTTGATGATCATAATTTTTCTCGATATTGATAACACATTTTCAGTGATGAAATATTAGGAAATTAGCTAATTGATGATGTCTACACTCTTGTTGTTGCATATTTGGTGTCCATTTCACATATATTTGAAATATTTTTACACTTTTGTAAGGGAAAAATGTTAAACAAAGTTACATTTGTCAGCGGTTTTGACTATTTATAAGAGAGTTTTTGTCATTGGCTTGTATAGCATCATCAACATTTTAATGTAAAATTATTCTAAATTTATGAAAATGAGTTGTATAATGACAAATATAATGTTTTTTTATTAATGATTTTTTTCAATTGTAGGTGTCGAAGCATGGCTGAAATATTATCGTATGCTCGGATATATAAAAATCCATGGCTCAAGTCTCATCTTCCACAATTGCCAACTCCCACATAATTTAAAACTATGAATGCGTATGCATCTGGAGGAATTTTTTTTACTGTGTACATACTTCCAATAGTAATACAAGTAGCCTACTTGTAGATGGCAAAAGTGATTATTTACTGTATGATCTTTTAACTAGGCCTGCTAAGAGTAGTGTTTACATCAAGCAGTATAACAAATAAATTGTTATGGTACTATCTACTACTATAAAAAAAATAAAACGTACATTTGTAATGTGTTTATACAGAAATTTCACATGTGTTCACTAGCAACTTCATTAACCTAATTAACCGGAGATATATTTTTCATATTGGAATTATTGTTATTATGTTAGTAGAAAATATACATACTTTTCATGCATACTTATCTGAAATAAAACCTTTATAAGAAAGAAACGCTTTTAGTACTAGTACTGATTTCATATTGCCGCCTATATTATGGCATCAAGTAAAGATTACAATTTAAATAATTAATGGATTAAAAACTTAATGATTGACTTACTGTAAAGGAATTTTTGTTCCGGAGCCCTAAAATGTTGGATTGGTTGATTTCGAGAGGTGAAAATTTTGCGATTTCTGATTGCGTGGACTTTGAATGTAGCAAAAACAATTGTATTTTTTTTTCGTGAGGCTGTGATTTTCACGATTAAAAGGACCTCGAGAAAATCGCAAAATATAAGGCCTCGCGAACAAAAAGACTTTAACAGTACAATCGATCCTCGTTAAACCGCCCCCATATAAACCGCTATCCTCGCTTTACGCTACACATTAATCTGCCTCCTTTAAACCGCTACCCTTGCTCGCTGCCACACTTTTGTCCAGAACCAAGAGTGGCGGTTTAACGAGGTCCAACTGCATACACTGTAATATCTAATATCTATTTGATGATACAAAGCTTGATAACTTACGTTTATTGTAGGTATTTGCCATTTTGTTTTTATTATACATAAAATAATAAATAAATGGCAAATATCTACAAAAAACGTAAGTTATCAAACTTCGTATCATCAAATTGATTATAACTCATTTTGTCAAGATTCTTCAAAAAACACAAAAGTTTTTTTAACTACGTGTTATAAAGAAGGAAACCATCTTACATTTAATATCTACTTAATTATGCGTGTCTATGCTTCCTGGTTTTTTCGGAAGGACGGGGGGTATTTTTTATTTCAAAACATTTTTTCCTGGTGTCATTTTTTCGGAAGAAGCAAATAAAATGCATTCTTTTTTTTTTGCAGCCAGAGGTAGCCAATATTCACAAATACAAACTTATAGATCTAAGCGCATAAAATATGTTGATATAACAATTTATCAAATTCTTGCAGTGTCTTAGACTGTAGAACATTCTTGTTTGATCCAAATTTATGTAATTTATACGGTAATACGTTCCATGTGAAGTAGCTATTATATGGGTATTTATGTTTTACCGTAAAGTGAGACTGATCCAAAGTGAAATTTATGGCAATTATCGGTGTGTTGATACACAACTTGATCGAACTGATTTACATGATGATGTAAGGGGTGTCTGAGATTAGCCAGGAATCGAGGGATCTCCTTTAATTGATAATATCTTATTATCTGGTGGAAATTAAAAATTTTTAGGTGACGACACTTCAGCGTGATAGATTGATAACGTGATACATCAAAAAGCAGGCGGACGATATTATTAAAGGCTGTCTTCAACCTTCTTAGACGGAAGGCTGCTGCATCAGCCCAGATGAGAATTCCGTACGAGAGAACGGAAGAAATCTTTGACTTAAAAAGGGTTACTTTTTCCCTATTGGACAGGATGGGTTTAAACCCATTCTTTTAAAAAGAAAGAGGTTTCAATTCATCTTCTTGATAATCGTTTCGATAGTCAAAGCAAAAGTTAAACCATCATCAATAATTATACCAAGAATATTAATATTTTCAGATTTTGATCTTACTACAGTAAGCAGGTTGGTTTTCAAGTTATTTAATTTCATACCTTTCATATGAAACCAATTTTGCAGCAGTTCAAGGTCAAATTGTAATACGCTATGCGCTAATGCGCTCTAGTCGCTATATGCGATTCATAACATGGATATTCTAAAACAAGGAAGTTATCATCAACGTAACTCAAAAGGACCGACTCAAAGGGCAATTGGAAAAGTTAATTAGAAACTATTGCATACAGGAAAGATGTCATCTATGTCCTTTGAATGACCACATTAGTGGACGATATTTTTGTGTTTTCAAGACAACCTATCTGGAAGTATCGAACCGATAAGTAGCTGTGTATCAGTTTTACACTATGCAGGAAACTCCCAAACGTATTAAACGATTAATAATTTGTTCACAGGGAACCGTATCGAACGCCTTCATGACATCAGTAGACAGAATTTTGATATTAAAATTTTTTATTTTGGCATTAATGATCATATCGTAGATTTTTAACATGAGGAAGGCAGCTGGCTTTCCAGAAATCACCCCAAAGGCATTCAAGGGCATAGTTTTATTAACAATTCCTCTAACTTTATCAAAGATGAGCTTATCTATTAGCTTGGACAAAAAGGGGAGGCGGGCAATTGGTCTAAAAAAAGGCGATAGAAGTATGCGGTCCTTTTTTATAAATTGGAAGAACTGAGGCGGTCTTCCACGCTTTCGGATAATAAGCAGTAATAAAACTCTGGCGGATCAATTGAATTGGCCACAATTTGAATTGATGTGGGATATTAATCAGAACTTCCCTAGTCATGAAATCTCCAGGAAAACCCTTTAAAGGCTTCATGTCATTGAGGACTCTGTCTAACTCCTCAACAGATATAATGAGATCAACTGGGGGTTCTTCATCAAAACCCTCAAAAAAACTCATATTATCTTTAACAATAACATGTAGAGGGTTGTTAGTCCAATTTACGATTTGAAGATAAAGCGAGATCCCTTACATCCTATAAATTTGTCTTTTATAATTCCCCCGATCTTACGTGTAAACGTTATCCTTACACAGCTATGGAATGAACTACCGTTATATATACGAAAATTGGGCTACCATTCTAATATTACCCAGATAGATGTTTTTAATCATGTCGACAAACTACTTTTTAGGCATGTTAACTTATAGTATACTAACAAATTTGTAATATTTACTCTATATCACTTTTACTCTTTATTTATGGTTAATTTCTCGGTCAGTTGATCTTTTCATTGTACTTGATTATTTGTTTGTGTATTTGGCCCTCATGAGCTGCTTAATTTAAAAAAAAAAAATTATTAATTTTTTTATGGCTAAGATTAGTAAAACTGCAGTATGAGACAAGAAGCCCACAAGATTGCAGATGTTTCAACAGACTGGTACTAAAATTATCAAGAATCTTATCAACATTCCCCTTCGTAACTTTAAAGTTGTCACAGTTTAATGCAATCACAGTCAACATGTTTCAGTCAATATTTTATAAGCAATAGCTAATCGGAGGTAAGTTTGGTGATCTCTGCAATAGGGTCACCTCGAGGATCTGATGGTCGCATCCAAATAAGGTCGAAGAGGTCAAGGTCACAAAGTCAAAAAAGTAGGGTATAAAGATTTGATCAAGGGTATTCGCTGTATGCCGAGTTATTCTTGTAAGAAAATCCACAATTGGGGTACAATGAAGGTCCTCACAGATAGCAAGAATTGTATTCACTTCAAGGTTGGAGTTGTTATAACAGACATTGAAGTCTCCAACAATGACATTAGGTGGGTTTATGGTGAGATTGTCCATAAGCCAATTATTCAAAGTATCCAACGCAATATATGAAGGACGATAAATCAAAGTAAACATAAAAGGGTCTACAGTTGAAGACATAATTTTAACACACACTATCTGCATGCCAGATTCGTTATACTGTGAAGTGATGGTAAAAATAAGAGATTGATGTACATACAAGAGCATCCCACCGCTTCTTGTTGATCTGTCAATATGATGGAGAGTATACTCCAGTAAAGAGATTGTATCATTCTCTATGTCTGAGGTAAGCCACGACTCCGAAATAGCAAAATTCATTGGTCTTTTTTGATGAATCATAAGTTCAATGTCATCGAATCTGTTTGGCAACAATCTCGCATTCATGTAGATCACTAGCAGTCGATGAGTAGGTTGTTGACTGTTTGAAGGTTATAACTCGACCATAAGAGGATCATTTGGATTAAGATCATGATGTTCAATGTCTTGTTCTTCCGAAATTAACATTGAATTCGGGCCAATAAATTTATCATACGAAAGGCTAATTGGCCAGCGAGATGAATCCAAACTATTCACCGAATCGTCGGCAACTATATGGACGAAGAAATATTTAGATACTGTGTCTTTTTTCGTCCTCCATCGTGCACATTGGGTGACGACAAAGGCATGTTTTTTTTTTTAAGTTGGGTGGATGTTATGTCACCTTTAGTGTTTCCAACACTGAAACGTTGGGTTTTCGTGGATTTTGCTATAGAAATATGAGAAGTTTTGTTCGTACCCCAACATGGTCTGGCAAAGGGTTTATTTTTTTTCCGAATGTTAGACTTTTTTTTTTGGATGATCTTAGATGTGTTGAGTATTATTTATGTTACTTTGAAGAACATGTGAGAAGGATCTTCCTCCCTGATTGGAATTATAAATAGTCCGTAAATTACAGACCGGATCTGCCGCATCATGAGAGATGTGGCTGGGTGGAACTGGCAAATCAAGATGGTGATAAGACACACTTTCACCTGCGTTAGCTAAAGGGCGAATCGAAACTTCATCAATAAAATGGTGTGGTGAAATCAACGCCATCTGTAGAGGATGATCTAGATTGTTGCTTCTGCGGTTTCGGTTTCGCATTGGTGGTTTTCGTGTAGGTGGGGTCATCTGGTGACATTCATTATCGAGACAAAGTTTTAAAACATTTACCTCTTTGGTAAGATGATGGATATTGTCATTTATGTCAGCCATGGAGTCCATAACTCGATGTAAAATGTCGTTGATATCATGGATCGGATCAGCAGTACCACATCCCGATATTCGATTTTGTAAATCGTTTAAATTCTTTCGTTCAATTCAAAATGTTACTCACAAAAGTTACATACCGCAATACTGAGTCGCTTCTAAACTCTTCAAACTCAAAGTTTTCCGGTATTGAAGACGAGATCAATGATAAATGCCTCCGTACTGGCAAATTCATCTTTTTCCTACGAAACAACAATTTAACAAAATCGACTTTGTTGTTACTTTTACACAAATTACTTATTTATTAAAACAAAACAAAAATCGTCAGAATGTCTTTGTTGGTCAACCAAACTTCATTCCACGCACGAGAATACGTTCCGCGTACAAGAGCACATAGTAATCCAATGTGATCGGAAAATGCCTACGATATAAATGTATTTAATCTTAATAATAATCGTGTAGGAGTAACGCTGACACGAGGAACGCTGACGCGGGGAACGCTGACGCGGGGAACGCTGACGCGAGTAACGCTGACGCTGATTACTACAAATATATATACCCAGCAGCCCGTAATTCCAAGATGCACATCGTGAGTCATCGCTGCAGCTCCACCCATAATCATAGCAAAATCCTCAA
>JAQIWH010008243.1:0-10458 GCA_034695005.1 Cryptops parisi | reverse complement strand
TCTGCTCGAAATTCGGCTCGAATCGACACGGCGTTATGACATGAGCGGCGTTATGTTATGACATGAGCGGCGTTATGTTATGACATGAGCGGCGTTATGACATGAGCGGCGTTATGACAGAAGCTACTACGTCAGCGTCAGTGACAGATCTAGACAAATATTATAGGTAATGGTGTAGTTAGCAGAATCCCTAGTGCTAGCGCAATCAATATATTAAAAATGAATCGAGAGCCTTTCTCCTCTAGCGAAATGTGCTAACGCAAGCGCAATCTGTATGTTAAAAAATGAAAAATGAAAAATTATTTTAATCACTTTTTTTTTAAATACTGTATTTTAAAAAAAAATTGTTTCGGCCAATCTACGTGTAATTTTACGTAAGTGTGTAAAATTTCCATATTCCTACCTATCAGTTTTCGCGTAAAAGGGAGGACAAAAAATGCCGATTTTGTCCTCCTTCTGTGATTGAAGCCACTGGAATTGAAGATGGACGAGCGAAGCGAGTCTATAATTGTTTGGTGTGTTTATTCAAGCCTATCTTAATAAGAAAATACAAATACTGTATATACTTTTATATCACGAAAATAAGGCTCAATGTTAGTGTTGAACAGAGTAGTACCACACCAATGCAATGTATACAAAAAAAATAATACGTCATCATTTGACTAGACAATGAAACCATTATACAACAGCTCATCATTCAGTCGATTCCAAAGCCACTTTCTATTCTCAAGTTCATTTCATTGGCTTCATTAAGCGACGCAAATGATCATCTTTTGACCAGCTCCTGTTACTCCTTTCAGTGGTCCAAAACGACATATCCCAAATCGGTTTAATGAAGAGTCTTTGCAAAAGGGCACTGATTGCACCATAAAGAGGGGGCCCTACTTCTAGATGCACTACATCCACCACCACTATTACTACTACTGCTACTACTAGTGGACCTCCATTTGCCTTTCATTTCCCATGATCTCCTTTTCGTTCCCCTTGGCAGCTCAGCAGATTAAATTAAGTTACCCCTCCATATCACCCACACGACCCTCGTGTCTATCCGATCCTCGTTTCCCTTCGACACGTTATTTGCTGACACGAGAAAGGATTAGACGAGGGAACCGAAGAATTGATCTCTTAACGGTTACATCGTGTCCTATCTATCCTAACCCTTCCAGCTATTTCCACCACGGTGGCGCACTACTACTTAAATCTATGCATTTTTAGTATGAACTACGAGTTTTTTTGGGAGGTACTAGATTAAACGGTTACACTATTCTCACTAGCTTCGCTATACAAACTTTAAAGAAACGATTTTTTTACAATCTTATTCACACAGATGTGGTTACAGTGTTAATAGCGATGAAACTTATTTCTTTCTAAATTTTTTTTTTTAAATCCTAAAGTATCATGATCAATATACTTTAGGATCATTTATCGTGACACACCCAAATATATCATGAAAACAAGAATGTGAGAAACAAATGTGACAAACATACATTGTTTTCGTATGAAGGCCTTTCAAATGATATTCAAGTTTTATTGACCTTGAATCAATTTTCAGGAAATTGCATTGTTACATCGAAAATCATGAGTCGTAGCTAGCAAGTTATATTTAAAAGGTTGTAACTAATGGTCAATTTAGTCAAAATTAAGTGTTGTTTCATCTATTTATAACAAATCAACTGATTGATAAACAAAAGTGATACGGCAGGGTAGTGCTAAAAAAGCTTTGCTGCAGATCACCGATGTTATGCAATGAAGTGATTTTAGTTATAGTTTAGTTGAGTTTTTAGTTTAGTTTTTATTTTTCTATTGAGACAGTTGTTTACATAGTTATATTTAAATACGAATTTAAAGTTGCCTACTGGTTCAACTAAAATCGTTGTGCCAGTGATCTGCAGAGAAGCTGTTGTAGCACCATCCTGCCTTATAATCACGATTGTTTGTTCAATTTTTTCTTTCAGTTGGATTGTTGTAAATAATGTTTCATATTTCTGACCATTGATTAATCAGTATTAAATTTTATGTAATTTCTATATTGTCCTTAATTTTTTTTATGGCGTTTCAATTGTTTCTGTAGCCATTTGTGTTGTTATCTCGTCTTTCTTGATCCCATTGGACAATACGAATAAAATAAAACTACCTTGGATTCAGACTAAATTGACAATTGGCTATAACTTTCTTGAGATGACTTAGTAGCTACGACTCATGGTTTTTGATGTAACAATGCGACTTTCTTGAAAATCAATTCAAGGTCAATTGGAAATGTCCCTCATACGCAAACAATGGTTCTCTGATACATTTTTCTCATTTTTTTCTCTCCATATTTGGATATATCACGACAAATGAACCACCCTGTATGGACTACGGTATATTGAAATTACACGATATATGAAATAAAGATACTTTTTCTTCAACGAGAATGCAGTTTATGGTGCATGGATTTAAGTTCTAGCTTAGGTTAAAACAGAAATGAATTAATTTTATGATTGTTGAATGTTGATGAATTATTAAGCGTTGTATTTTTTAACTAACCTGAACTGACATTTATACTTATTGACATTAGTTTACTTAGGTTAGTGATAAACGACAACCCCATATCTAACTATTAGCGCCACAAGCGGTTTCCCCGTTAAAGGAAAGTACTTTCCTGTTATATCCGGGCCCAGTCTGATGTTGCTATTTGCTTGTACTTGATTATGGGTTTATATTGCAGGTTAGATTATGAAAACAAAACAATATCATACGTTTAATACGTTTCTTTGTTTTTCCTAACCAAACCTGCAGAATAAACCCATAATTAAGTACAAGCGAATAGCAACATCAGACTGGGCCTGGCTATAACAGGAAAGTACCCAGGAAAGTATCGATAGTACCGAAATTAAATGTTCTTACCGTATATGCAGATGTGTTGCTATTGAGGCTAGTGAAAGACACGATGTTGTGACGTCATTTTGTTGTTTTACCAACGTTTGTTTTATCAACGTTTATCACAGTTGTTTCACTATTTAAAACTTATTATGCACACCGAATGAAATTCACTTCACTGGACGAATGTTGACATTGGAACACTGTTGTTAATACAAACAAATTGTTAAACCAAATCCTAACTTTTCACTTTCTACACCATATAGTACAGTTGTATTATTGTAGCGTGTCCGTATTTTAGTATTTTACACTTCATCGACGATGCGCGCATGAGTTCTGAAATAATCTGAAAATGTATAATGTGTAATTAGCCTACGTTTTATTGACATTAAAGGAAAACAAGAAAAATATTTTGATTTATATATTAGGAATTTCAAAGAAAGTTTACGACTGTAATAGTTCAGCTAAAATTAATGTTAAAAATAACCAGCATTTTCACCAGTTGATATTATTTGAACTGAAATTTGAATTGCAATATTATTGAATATTTACACTTACGTTTCATTGCTTCCCAACGTGATTAAATAAATTTAAAAAGCCCATATTAATAAAAATGTTGATTAAAACTTCAAATATTAAACACTTTTTATCAATCATAGAATAAAGATACTGTGAAATAAAAATAATGTCACTCAAGTCTATGCGATGGATGCTTTGTGAATAAAAATCAATTTGAATACGCAAATAATTTTGATGCAAATACAGTACTACACTTTCCCCATTAAAAAATGTTAGTTTTCATTTTTATGTGTCAACAACCAATCATAGACAAAAGAATCATTCAAGGTTATCTGTCAAAATATATGAAAAATTTGTAACTGACATAATCTTACAGTACAACACGTAAGCTTATATATATATTTAAATGACTTAAACTTTATAAAAATTTAAATGCTAAATATAATTGAATTTGTTCTCAGATTAATATTGTCAGATTAAAAATAAAATACAAACTACTGAAATAATGAAAAAATAATTTTTAATTTAATAAAATACACTACGTACAGTACGTTGGAGAATTACAAAAATTCGATTTAAAATAAAATTCAATTTTAAACTAAAATTGAATTTTATTTCGAATCAAAAATCGAATTTCGTTACAACTTTGCACTTTTAAATTACAAATATTTCAAGCATTTATATTTCAAGCATACGTTTCTTTGTTTTTCCTAATCCAACCTGCAAATAAACCCACAATTAAGTACAAACAAATAGCAACATCAGACTGGGCCTGGCTATAACCGGAAAGTACCTTTCTTTTATTCCGGTTATCTTCTGCTTGTTTTTTTTTAAACTCGTTGGAAATCATTGATACTTATAACTTTTCATTTGACTTTTCCATTGATTGGGAGTTCTGACGACCTCATAAGAAGCCAGTCCGTTTGGTCGCATTTATAATGTTTGTTTTTTCACACTGGTATTCTCTTATCAATTTTTTTTCACTGATTTTCACTTTAATTATTCATTTTACTTTGTATTGCTATGCCAATTACATAATAATAAACAACTTGACATGAAAACATAAAAAAAGTCCAAGCTCACTCACTCACAAAGTCATTCACGAGTGAAGCTATATAGCGTATAAAAATATAGTACACTTACTGTATACATTTTTCCAAATTATTCTTTTCAGTTATATTTTAAAGTGTGTTTTATCACTAATGTTGAAATTGAATTGTATCGTTGTTCAATTTCTTTGTTCATAAAGTATTTTCTTTGTTATTTAGAGTAATTAAATATTTATGCATCTCTTTCACCTTTATCCTTACATCATCTATCAATTCAAAAAAAAAAAATCAATTTTATATCAGGAAGCAGGACGAAAGTCATACAACAGAGAAAAGTGCTCATTCACACTTTCGCGAGTCCCTTTTCCCTCTTTTTTTTTTATATTAATAGTGGTCAGCGTAGGGAAGCATATCCGTTTCGTTCCCATCGACTGAATCACTGGCCGCTTTATTTTTTGTAATGGAGTGAAAATAGGAAGTTGACAAGTTACTCTCTCTCGCTCCATTCTACTCATCGAGCCATGATCGCATTGCTTTACAGTGGAGGTTTTGGAGTCTCCCTATCTTTTTCCTATCTATCTCGTTCACCCTCACCCCACCCCTCGGTATACGCGGTGGCGGTGGGTGAAAAAGCTACGTCATACTCTCTCGCGAGAATGAATCAGAGGAAGCTGATCATACTTGCTAACGATTTGTCGATGAGAGAAGAAGAACTCAAAATCTGGCAAAATGGGAAGGGGCCATAAATTCCGACTTGACAATGGCCTCACAACTCGCAATTGATTGGCGGAAATCGGCCTGATTGGAGTGAAATGTCCAACGGAACCAGAGAATGGGATGCTTGGAAAACCGGAGAGAACAAGAGGGGGATATTGCTAACCCAAAAGCGCATTAAAAGCTTTTTTTCTCTCTCTTTTATTTGGATCACCCTTTACAAGAGATCTTCGTTGGCTAGGAAACGAGTGCTCACCATTGATCTGACATTCGATGCATCTATCTCTTTTCACCCCCTTGTCGATGAGTAGTGGATATAGGGGTTGAAAACGAACGAGAAAGGGTTATCGATGAGATCCTTATGTTACTCTCTTGCTACCCACTCGCAGCAGAATAGCGATGAAGTAATCTATAAAATGTAAAAGCCTAGAGTCGTTATGTAGTAATCTAACGACTATACAGTCATACTTCGTTTTCATTCGTTTCATTCAACACAGTACATATAGGCCTACTGTACTACGTAGGAACAAGCACATTAAAAATGCTTTTTAGGCATACCCTTTATACAGTATACTGTCTTAATACAGATATACTGTATGTACATGGATAGTGTTTTGAAGATTGCAAATCTGTGTAGATTACTTGATTGCACGATAACATTCTTATTTAGTGATATAAGTTTGTAAATATGTGATTCCAGAATAATGTTTATCCCATTTTATAGGTATTTCCAAAGTAAAATGGTACAGAAAAGTTCTAGATATTTAGAAGTCCTTGATGCACGTATTTAGTGTTTTAAGAGACACCCCGACTACGACGAAACTCTTGATATATGCCAGTGTTTTAATAGCAAAATCGTTCATATGCGATTTTGCTATTATGCGACAAGAATAACTGTCAACTGTTGGTTATATGTTGTTAAAATATAGTTTATAGAAAATTTCGCTATATTATGCGATTCTTGTGGCGCTAATGTTGGCCTTCATATTGGAATTGACCTTCTCAACGTTGGGAAAATAGTCGTCCTCACTGCTCACTTCAATGGAAATCCAATATAATACTTATGTACGATTTTAGAGGTATCTTGGGTTTAAAGACTGCACCATTAGGATATGTCATTGCCGTCAAACGAACTTTATTAAATCAAAAAATGCCTGAACAACGATGAGATGAGGGCGAAAGATAATGGAACAAGGAAACGGAAGTGCCCCGAGAAAACCTGCCTCCCCGGTGTCAAACTCCAAACTGAACCCACACGGCACGAGTGGGAGGCGGACTCACCACTTAGCGTATCAGAGGTAGATGCACTAACCATCTCGGGCCCTCACGATTTTAGATAATGTGAAATTTTCATATAACGTAAATCTCGAAGAGTTTCTGATTATCAATAATGGTCACATTATGTCATCATTTTAAAGTTAATATAATGAACAAAATATTGGTTATTGAAAAATGACCAAATTAGGAAATAAATTAAAAAACTGATTAACCAAATATTAAAAAATAAATTTAAAAAATTGGCTAAAAATAATCGTTCTTTAAAAATAAACTGATGATGAAGGTATTTCAATCAAACTTAAATAAAACTACTAGTTAAGAGGTACAAAAGTGTTAAAAGTGAATATAAAAAATATATTATACTGAATAATACAACAACTATACAACTACAACAATAATACAACAATTGTATTATAAGATACAATAATTAGAACATCACTACATACTTCTATTCAGAATCAAACTATTAACCGCTTATCAGCAAAGCAAACTTGTATTACTGGTAGTCAATTCTAGCTGAACAACCTTAATAAGCTAACTGATAACAAACAAGTTACTTAACCATCGAGTTTATAAAAGTACCAATACGGTGAATCAAATGCCAATCATAATCCTATATTGTTTTGTTAATCTACAATCGAGGTTGTTTATCCTCGTAAGCCTTTGTTAACTCTTCAAGAAACTCGATCCTGAAGCTGTTCTATTGAAAAATAACATCTATAGATGACATTGACATCAAATTCTTGATTGATTTTTTTTTTATTAATCTCAGTTATTGTTTGGTAGTAAATCAATATGGCGGTTAGTGGAAAACTTTTAATTAAAACATCACACCACCAACCATAAGTAAAAACTCGACTACCAACCGAACAAACCACGGCTGGTCAATTCAAAGAATAGAAGCTGCCTGTCAAACGCATTGATCCCTGAAGAGCCGTCTTCTACTAGCCGTCAAACTATTGGTTTCATAGGCTTTCTAAAAGAAGGGTGGACAACATTTGCAACCATGTCTTTTTCACCCCTCCTTATCCTAAAACCACCAACTGATAAACTGAGTGCGTGATAATCGAACCCCCTCGATTCGTGACGTCACTCTTCACGAACGGGCAACTCGAAACGGAACAAAGAAAATTTCATCAGTGAGTCAATTTTCAATGGTGACTCTCGGCCATCATCATTGGCCATAAAAGAAAAGGACAGCAAAATACGTTTGTTATCTCGTCATGCTGATTGAGTGTCACTTTTGCCAATATGGTTTTCCAAGACGAGATAAGAGAACATTTCAATCCGGTGTAGATTATTAATGGTTTCGCAACACCAATCGTACTCGCGGTTTTTTTTATCCTCTTCTTTTTCCGATAAGCCTAAAGCAGTTATATAAAAACTTAATGGTAGACTTATAGTGGTTTAGAAAGGTAATTGGCCAATAGTGTGGGTTTGAGTAATGGCTTCGACAAGCGATAAAAGACAGACTACCCTCAATCGCAATACTGTTATTCTAAATAGGAATCTACTGTAGACCTACTTCAGATTCATCGCCATAGCAGTACCGGTAACACAATCAATAGCAATGAAACTGTACAAAAGTGAAAGAAATACTGACGGCATTAAGCGAAATCTAAAAACAAATTATGATTGAAATGAGAATGAAACCTGGCGAATGAAGATAAAAACTTTAAAATCATATGCCTGTTGTTCCATCTGCGGTGAAACTAGGGGATGTTTGCGTTTTTCAATTAAGTCGTTCGATCGACTCAATAAATAAACAGTATCCTGCAAACTACTGTATAATGCAAAAGCGAAAGTACAAAAAGGCTGTATTCAGCACTGTATACAGAGTTTGAATGAAGTGAAGCCCCGTGCTGAGCCGCGAACTGAAGTGAGCTAACACGAGTTAAAGAAAAAGTCGATAAAAATGCAGAAACGGTTGTTATAGCCGTTAAAGTCGTTCGATGCCAAAACGACGCCACACCTGCAAAGGAATCCTATGGGCTTGCAAGCCTTGCATATTTCACGCATTGTCGAGTGCAGTTATGCTTTACGTACTGTCACAGTCACAGTTATAACCAATTAAAAAGTGGTACATCTTACGCAAACACCCTGTAAATTATGAAAAAACAAGCAAATCTTAATAACGTTAAGTTTCTACATCTTATTAACTGTAAAAACTTCATCACAATATTTATACATTAATTGTTTTCACGTCTGTCTGTCTGTCTGTGCGCGTATAATACAGCTCTACAAATGAGCATATTTTTATGAAACTTTGTAACTATATTAGGATATATCCGGGGAATGTTATATGTTTTCATTAAAAAAATACAATCAATAGATTGCAACATTGTTTCACTCGAATACAGCAAAATACTACAGTTTTACTACTATTCGATAAATATTACTTCCGTTATATGCGATTTCGTTTAATATGCAACTAGAAAATCCTTTCAGATGTTCGTTATCAGAATAGCATTCGTTAATATGCGATTTTGTAGATCACTGGTGCACAAGTGACTGAACAATGATACCGTACTTAGTTTGCACAGACCGTAACCATCGCATTTACTGAAGACCTCCTGCAGTCATTTCTCAACTTATAACTTTATAATAAACATTTCCTAGATACTATTTGTTGCACAAAACATGAGCTCGAAGTTTCGACTTTCATTTGTATAAACTTTACACTCTTAAAAAAACGCATTATTACAGCAAACATTCCCTTTAGCACTTTTTCACTGTTTTAAAGTAACATTTTTAATTCGACACAACATAAAAGAGTAACAACAATTTCTAAAAACAGCAGCCTCCTATGGTTTTACAACACCCTCTACATTACATCTTGCAGAGTGGAAACGCGAATTAAAACCAAAAGTGCATCATCTTCCTTGGGGTTTAGAAACTTCCTCATGAAGCATTCAACACTCGAAAAACGCCTTGTCTTGACACGACAGATTTCCTCCCAGTTCATCATCATTTTTTTTGGAGAAGGGAAAATACAGAACCATTTGGCACCACACACACAAACACATAACTGAACCCCGAAATTTCCTTCATTTATTCTACTCCAGGCTTCACATCCGCACAATGGGCCCTCGGTAGAAATAAATCATCGAAAGGTCATCGACGATGGCAGTTGCAATGCCCGATTAGCATTGTAATTAGACTGCTCGTCGGAAGCTAGAGAAGCCACAGAGCCAAATACGTCATCAGTTTTCTTCCCACTCTGTGCATGAGATTAAAATCCTGTTCGGAAACAACTGATTCCCCCCCGACGAAAAAGCCATAGTGTTATGAATAGCGAATGAAGACGTTAACGCCTCATTAGTCTATGTAGACCGCGTCGTTAATATTTCATCTTTTAAAAAATTACAAACATAAAACTGCAATGATGAGTTTGAATAGTAACCACCATAAAGCATAAAGAATGGCGAGTTAATTAAGATGTGTACAGGTAAGTATGATAAAATATGGGTGAAAGAAGATCTATATTATACTACTACTACTATTGCAACTTATTTGTGTTTAATTAATCGGTTTGAATTCTTTTTAAATGATTTTTTAAAAACATATTTTAAAGTTTGTCTCAACAAAAAATAAGTTAAATTTGAAAAGTTGTATGGTACGACAAAAAAATTGTTAACGGAAATGTCAACAAAACTGTGTAAAACTGAGAAATGAATTTGAATTGTTCTATCTTATTAATTATTTGAAATTAGAGCAAACACGAGTTTTAGGTCTGTGATACTATTCCGTTAATTGGAATTACCGCTGGTGGCGTTTGTAGCTACGACTGCTTGCTGCACTCGACGTACTGCTAATTGATTGTTTTATTAATTTTAACTAACCTAACTTGGTAACTATAGGGATAAATTCTAGTTTAGGTTGGTTAATATTTTAAAAAATAGACTAAATTAGACTACGCATAACAGAGCATGTATGCGAAAATGAAAACGAAAATAATAAAATCACCAACCAAACCTTAATTTAAAATATTTGTATAGATCATGTCTATATTAATGTATGTGTGTGTGTATGTGTGTAT
>JAQIWH010008242.1:0-10459 GCA_034695005.1 Cryptops parisi | reverse complement strand
GGTGATTTCGGATAAGTATCCGCGGTAGTTGAACAATCCGGTTTTAAACTATAATCTGGCGTTGAAGGTGGGTGAAACGTCGTTTTGGAAGAAAACGGCAAAGTGATTAAAATGCCAACTTTGATGCTTAATAACTTTTAACATAAAGGATTCCGGAATAAGGTGCTCATGTATTATGGTAGAAGAGGACGGGGTGATTTCGGATAAGTATCCGCGGTAGTTGAACAATCCGGTTTTAAACTATAATCTGGCGTTGAAGGTGGGTGAAAACATCGTTTTTCAGGACTTGTAACTTCAACAAATTTCAGCATCGTCTGCTTTTGTGCGTTATAAACAAATGTTAAATGTTTTCGAAATTTCGAGTTAATTGGTGGTAATGATATTTATGATGTTTAGTAAGGTAAGTTTTATAATAAAATGAATATTTTCTTGCGCATAAAATTTGTATTAGTACTCTATCACGCATTTAAGCAACTATTGAACGTTTAGATCCTCCTGTTAATATTGCTACAGTATACAGCGCCCTCTGTGAATCTCCTGCCAAGATCTTGTTCGTCTTGAACGACGATCTCGCTGGATTGCAAATTAAACGGTAAAAAATGCAATAGAATCGATGGATCATAATACAAATAGTATACGAGAACGGTATTGTCATTTTTCGTAACGCGTGGAAAAAGTGTCAAATGACCAACAGATCGAATGGAAGAGCACAGTGACGACTGAGAAACGAAACCAGTGGAGGGAAAAGGATCGATTTTGAAACTGGTGGAAACATCAACTTTATCACGCTGCTGTGTGCGTGGGTTCTCGGATACTCAGACATCTAGAGCTTCCTAACCACCAAAAGCATGGTAGGGTCTGAATCGTCGTCCCATGGACAGGACAACCTCGAGAATTCGTTCTCTTGCCAAGGCGAGTCGAAAAGATCGCCGACGAATTCCACTTCCGAGTCCAACCCGAAGCACAAGTATTTGGGTAATCCATCCACCTGACAATTTTAATAAGGTGACTAGATTTGCCAACACCTGTATTTGATGAGGAGTAGGTAAAGAAAATGAAAATACAATTTCATTTGGTTCAAAATTAAAAAATAAATCTGGGACAAATTGATGTCCTGACCGAGCCTCAAATAAATGCAGGTAGTGAGTGACTGGGTAAACAAATCTGGACATCTAGTCACGTTACCACCCCACCAAAAAAAAAACAACCTGGGTTATCTCGGAGTTTACGTTGCTAAACGGTGACATTGTATCTTCGCGATTGGAATACTCGCTCCCGTGGTTGTCAGAGCTCACGTTACTGCTGCAGCAATACAATCTACATTTACGGAGTTCAAGTTAAACGTGTCAAATGTACGGTTAATGATTGTCTAATCATTACCAGAATCATTCGATAAGGTTTTGTTTAACCTTAACCTAAGTGACCTGGCCTCCGTATCAAATTAGCGTCGCTGTCGTTTAGCAAACTCCGAGATTGTCCATCCCGTTAAGTAAACTCCGGGATTGCCAACACCTGATTAACCTGAAAATCTTGTTTTTCTCTGACATACAGCAACAGCATTTTTGCTGACAGCCACTGGAATGTCTTTGGTCGGAGGATTTGGCTCGGCCTTGGTGATGGCCAAGCGAAAGGATGCTGCAGCCTTCCACAAGGTAACTAATCAGCTACGAGCATCTGGAAACGATTTGATCCACTCTCCGCCAGCGGACAGAGCCAAAGAAACGCACTCTGTCGATTCAACCATTATTTTCTTTTTTACATTGAAAGGACCATGCTGCGACGCTGATGGAAACAGGGAGTTCCTTGGCGATGAGGGCCCTCGGACGTGCTACGCTTTATGCCGTCGGTGGATTCGGTGCCTTCCTGTTTTGTGCTTGGCACGCTTTGGGCTTGAAAAACGTAAGATGTGCAATATCTAAAAGCGGTCGTGGTCGAACGAGCAATTGCGTGTTCACTTTGGAATATTATTTCAGATAAAAGACCTAAAAGGAAAAATGCAAAGCATAGTGCCACAAGTCCAAAGGCCACCGTCGACTGGAAGAACGGAGTTCTCTTCGTTTAGAGAATTGATGCAATATTTGATCGATGAAGGAAAAAATGATTAGTTGGTTGTGATCGATCTGAACACTGTATATTGTTTTTATCGAGGATATCATTAAAATAGTTTATTACGTAAATCGATCTTGGCAGCCACTATGTAACCTTTCGATGTACATGTTTTTGTCAACATTTAAGCCATTGAAACTTTGAATACTTTTAGAATGTTTCAACCTTCTAGTTCATAAGTTGGATAGCCCTAGACAAGGCCTCATCTTAAAATTGTCATTATATTAAAAATTGGCAGACATCTCATATTATACATGTGGCGCCCAACCAAAATAAATGCGACTTAAATTATTGGCATCCCTAGCAGCTTGAATGAGATAATTAGCATGCGCGTCAACGGTCATGCACCTTCCTCCTATTAATCCCTGCATTTTTTGTTCGACCTCGAGAAGAGCACGTTCTGCCAATTTGTTGATTTCTGACAAAACAAAAAACCTATCAGTTTAAAATCAAAGACTAAAGTAGCCACTACCTTTGACAACCAGCGTACCTTTGTCACCACTGGCATTTTTAACCGTTCGGTGGTGAGCAGCCTCTGCAGTGTCTTTTTCGTTTTGAAACGTGAGGGCCTTTGCTGGGGAGAGTTTCCAGTCGCACAGAGGATCATGAAGGAGGACCTCGACGATGGTCAGCACCACTTCGCAGGACTGCCGAAGGACTTCGAGTACTTTTGTGCAGCATCTGGATTGAAAAAGCGGTAGGTAGGTGTTTCCCACACGATTCCCCAGCAAGTTGATCTTTACCTTTGAAAAGTTCCTTCCACACCCCTTATTCCCATTCCATCCACAACATCTCTGGTGAGGCGGAAAGGCACGGTTTCAGCTACTTGCAGTATCTTGCCTTGATCAAATGCTATTCCTGTTTGGCGAGAAGACGTTAATAAAAGTTGTGGTGAATACCAACAAAGTGAGTGTACATAATCACAAAAAGATGCAACGTTACCGAAATCTATGTGAATAAACTCGGCAGTCGAACTATCGACGAGTATGTTGTTGGAATGGCGATCTCCCAATCCTAAGATGTAACCTACTGCAAAGGTCAAAAATAAATATCCATTTAGGCCGTTCACTAAAAGTTTTTCTCTATAGGCTGCATTCACTTTGTACGCTTTCAGAGCAAAAACCGCCCAAAGATAATTGCTAACTTGTAACTTTCATAGACCCTAGACATGTTATCGACTGTCTTTGGAGGGTTTTCACGCTTAAAGCATACAAAGTGAACATGGCGATAGTGTTTAGATAAATACAATGTTGCAACTTAGCACACCAACAGCCCAATTAAGAATAAGTTTCTTGCATTTTCAACTACATTATTATTATTATCTTTTATTCGATCTTTATGATCGATGGTTCCACCACGAGATGTCAACGTTTGGAAAGTAGTTTAATACCAGGTAACATAAATGTGATGCTTGGTGGAAAGAAATCAGAAACTTGAAAAAGATTGTGCGAATTTTGTAGTATGTGCCACAGTGGCGCTGCAGTCAGCTGTTTTCCAAAATGGCGACCCTGAGCAACCAAGCACAGGTTGTGTGGTAGTATGGAGAAACAAATGCAGTTCCCATGGGGAAATGTTGCATGGCATGAATTACGACTACGGCCTAGTAGACATTCGTCTTGCCACCCATGTCAAGGAGCACCGAGTCATATTTTATATAAAACTTTGATAGGTTCACTGTTATTGCCACATTTAGTTAAGTGTTGTGTAATATTTATCCACAAACTGTATGTGACTAAAAAATTGTTTAGGTCTCATTGCGGACACCCTGTAAAATAAAAACAAAGCTTCGAAACTTGACTCACCCATCGAACTCGTCGCCACACTCCTCACATAGGCAAGCCTCCTTTCGAACCAAACAACAGGCTGCCGATAATTTTCCAGAAAGTAATGCTTGAATACAGGGTGGAAGTTTTCGCAAACTTCTTTAAACGCTTGTAAGCGCATTTCGGATGAATAGCCTTGGGCATCCTGATGAAAAAAACAAACAAATGAAGGCTTAAGCATCGTCTTGAAGATTGCCCTTTTGAGAACTGAAAGGCTTTTCCTTTAGATTTTCCTAAACAAGTACTGAGACGTTATGTCATAAAAAATACGTGTGGTTTACTCTAATTCGTTTTCTGCAATCCTCATTGGTCCAGTCGTGTGGATAATAACGCATGTGCGCTCCAGCTCTTCCAATCAAAAACTGCCCAAATGGTTGAGTTCCTTCACACCACTGAATGATTCCACTTCTCTGGGATAACGGAACAACCTGCATGAATTAATCGACCAATCAGTTTATCCGTTCATTTATCGTACTACACCAAGCAACTAAATCAAAGTAGCCTTAACCTTATAAGTTCGAATGTACATATTTCGCTGCTTCGTTTCTTTGTTTTGAGAGAGAAACGTGTTGACAATTTGAAAAACTCGCTGCATTACTGCATCCTGTCGAATATCATCTTTTCCCTGAGAACGACAGGAATATTGAATGACACACAAAATTAAAGATCCAATCTAATCAACAGTATTCTACTTCACCTTCAGCAACTGCAGATATTTTTTACCGTCGGTTCCACAGCACACGATTAATTTCGGATTGTTTAACCCACCACATAATTTGAACGTGTTTTCAAAGGAGGCGACTCCAATAATGTTGTCATAGTGACCGTTTCGACTGACAGCCACTTCTGCCGTAGGTATGCTAATGTTGGAAAAACGATGTATTTTTCTTATTGGCTGGTCGGATGGAACTTGAATTGCTAATTAACAACAAACATAAAATCATTCTCCCCAACATCATCCATGAAATCTATCAAAACCGTACGAAATCGTGTACCTTGCATCAGTCGTTTAGAGTCGCTACTGAAGTTTGCAAATGTGATGTAAGCCTCGCATAACAGCTGCAGTTGTCTAACATGAGGTGCTAGCTTTTCATTAGTTCCAAGATGTTGAAGAATCAGATTGGCTGCTTTAACCCTTTGCTGAAGCGAGATCAGGTTTTGTAATCAACAAACGCATTCAGCATTACGGTTCAGCAATGAATAAGGAGTCGAGAGTTGATGCTCTTACGTCCGATTCCACGTTTGAAACATCGAAACCCTTATTTGTGGATTTCGTTGCTGGTAAGTTGAAACTCTTGTCTCGGTAGGCATTGCACAAAGCCAAAAGAATTGGTAGTACGTGGTGGGGATGTTCCGCAGCGGCACGTTCGATGATCTGAAAATTTCATACATGTAAACTGGCTGGAAACTCATAATTAACAAGTATAATAATACCAGAAAAACCTCGTTATTTTTTAGTACAACCGTATGTCCTGGCTTAAAACCGCTTTTGCTTTCAACCCAAATTTTAAAAGTATTTGAAACAAACACGTGGAAAGATATTTTTTTGTTGATTTGAGTCAAGTGTTTATTCCAACCGACTCACAAAGACGAATGATTGCTCAGATAAACTGTATGTAGTAAACTATATAAGTAATATAGATGTATGTATGCTTATTTATTTATAACAATGCCTGATTTGGCTTAACAATGCTCGAATTGAAGTATGTGGTTGTGAGCATCAGAAACACTCCGAGAAAAACTTCACCTTCACGTGACATTTTCACGAAATTGACACAACATTGATCCATCAAAATTTAATAAGAATTAAACGTACTGCGGACTGTGTCTACGTTTCAAATTTCAGCTTTCTGGGATATCGGGCCAAAAGTTGGCCAAAATGGACCGCAAGAATGTTGAAGGTAGCGCGCACACGTCGGACAAACCGAGTTAAATAGAAGGTTGTAAATAAAAACAACAGCAAAAAAATATACAGCTTCCATACCTTTTTCAAAAGATCCTGAAATGCACTTTTGATGGTATCGATCCTGGCGGTGATTTGATGCATCAATGGAAGAAACTTACAGCTAGGAATGCTGGTTAAATGGTCCTGCAAAAATCCGAGTTTAGAAACCAATGAGTCCAACAAAATCATTGTTTCGAAAATCCACATTTCACTTACGTTCATGAACTTGTTCACTTTTTCATCGGTTTGGTTCTGGAACCAAAGTGCAATGAAACGATACATGCGCACATCATAAGCATCCCCTGCAAGCAAGCATCGAGAATAATTCTTAAGCGCTTCCAACAGGAAGATACGCCTTTCCGTTTCCACTTCTTTCACACTTCGAGCATCGAGTGCACTCATTCTTTTTATGTTGCTGACAGCTCTACGATTTCTGATTGGCAAAAGAAAAAATGGTGAGACGTGACAAGACAGAAGGCATTTTCTGCTTTCTTCTCGTTAGAAAAAGGCATACGCACTCGTCTTCGATATTTTGCACCGCTTGCTCTTTCCCTTGCTTGACAAAGTCTTTTCTCGTTGCAAAATAAGGCGATTTGATGAAGTTATTAACACGTTTGTATTGAGAGTCGGCGTAAAGGCCTGCCGCTAGCGAGCAATTCAACAGTTCTTCTTTACTTTTCAATGTAGAACTATGGCCAACAGCCTAAAATGACACACGCATCATGAATACTTAAGCTTAATGGCAAATTCAGTTCAATTTTAACCATTCAATAATTCAAACCAGTTTCAGGTGACTGAGAATGACATCTGGTGATTCGGCATTGATTTCATTCAGCCAATTGCTATAGAAAACGAGTGATTTCACGTAAAGACTAGTCAATCCATCTTCAGTGCCAGTCTGCAAAATAAGACAAATCGAAACGTACGTGTGTGAACGTACGTTTCGTTCTCTTTTTAGGATCGTTTATTCACATGCGAATGAATGGTAAATGTTGACCGTGTTTAAAATTTTATTCTAGGTCATTATTTCAGTGGAAGTTTTCATTACCGCAGAGTCGGCGACGGCAGTCTTCAGTTCCTCTAGCAGACCTTTCATAAGCTGGAGAGCGACGTGTTTTTCGTTCCATCGCCAGAAAATGAGAGCTTCTTCCATGCTGCATCTTCGTCTCAAATCGAGTTCTAAAGACTGAAATTCTTTGATGCGAGACACAGTTTTCAGTGCAGCCTTCAAAAGAACAAAAACAAACTAGAAAAACCAACCCACAACCAAGTTGCTATGCATTCTCGACGATCTAAACTGCCACGACGAATTCACCTCGCAACAACCAGCTTCTCTAGCCATGTGGGCTTTCAACAGCAACATCTTGGCGGCGTGACCATTCGAGCTAGGATTTGTTTTGGAATCAAGCTCTACAAGGTTAGCTTGGAGTATCAAAGTCGACTCCGTCAATTGATAAACGAATGGCAAAACGCGCATCTGCTGATCCCATTTCTCTACTAATGTTTCCATTTGGTTTCTGTAGACAATAAAATAAAATTCATACGAAAAATTCATATAAAGAAATAACACTACACCATTCTATGGATGATTTTTGCATATTCCGAGTTTTTGCGTATACCACGTTTCCTTAGACATGGTTACTAGAGAGAAACAAGTTGACACCAGAACATTCCCCCCACTGTTGTCAACTGCTTACTTTGCTTGTGCATCAGAAAATTCGTTGAGCCTATTGATAAGTTGTAGATGAGCCATTGCAGGAAGAATGCTGTTCCAGCATTCCAAACTTGAAGTTTTCAACTTGGAGATGATAAGATTCCTAGCGCATGGGATCGTCTTGCTCAGAAGCTCGTTGTCTTCATCTCTGAGAGCCAAGACACTATTGAAAATGGCTTGTTGAAACCCAACACGATGGTTACTGCGAAAAACAACGACATAATTTTAGTATCGAATCGTCCATTTCAAAGTTCGTGCAAGGTTAAGTGCATTGAAACAAATGCAACGCACATCTTGAATGATTCATTTTAACATTTAACCGTTTGTGACAAAAAAAGTATGTTTAACCTTTGTTTGGGCAGAGACCATTGTGCTAATTTCCAAGCACATTCGTATCGAAATTCTGTCATTTCCTCTAGCTGGGATCCATCCTGGCCAAAGTCCTCGATACTTGGCAAACACTGGTCCAGCACTTGATGCAAATTGAGTTTCAGAACTGACTGCAAAATTTCATCAAAACCCGTACTTTGCATGCACAACAAAGAAAATGGATAGAATCGAAAAGATCAACAACATAGTTTTTACTTTCATCACTCCTAGTGAAGAGGACTGTGCATTGTAGGTAACTAAAGCTTTCAACCACTTTTGCTCCTGTTCATAAAAATATATTCTAGAAGTATCACATCCATAGGCACCATCAGGATCACCTGAGAAATACAAAAATAAAATACCATTCACTCTTGGTAGGATAGATTAACATCAACGGTACTGGCGAAATATAATACCGAATCTCACTTGTCATAAACCTAAAGTCATCGCAAAAAATTTAAAAGTTTCACTTACCAATACTGCAAAAGTTGGATATTAGAAGATTGAAAACAACACCGTTGGTTGCAGCCACTGAAAATAGCGAGTCACCGTCGATTTTGTTATTTGGATGAGTTTCACTCACACTCTTGGTGCGACCTTGAGTTTTGGATGTCGACCTGCAAAAAATCAAAAATAAAACATGATAAGTTGATTAAAATAAGATGAAAATCGAAACTGTAGTACACAAAAAAACCCACCTTGAAGTGTGATCCACCCAAATTTCTAGGTAAAGTATCGATGTGAAATAAGCATAACAAAAATTGGCAGCTCGAGCAAGATTAAGATAATTTAAATCCAACCAGAAATTGCTTTCCCACAATGGAATGTCAGTCCTACGAAAGCAAAAATGTATCGATGTTAACAATAACTACCAACTTGTCTGTTGAAAACATTTTTTGCAGCAATTTTTATTGTTTATTGTCAATGTTACACTCTCAAGAACTAAATCAGTACAAATTACAGAATGAAGTTCCATGTAGTAAATGTTAGGTACCCTAATACAACATAAAATATTAACTTAATCATTTAGCTTAAAATATGAAGTTTTAACCAAACTTTAAAATGTGTACAAAGATTGGTGCAGTTTGAGTGAGTACAGAGAATGGGGAGTTTCCTAATAGAAGTTGGAAGACAATTTCAGTACTGTAGGGAAAGTTACTAGAATATGCAAAATAAGTTAAAACCATTACCTTTTATCATTCCACTCCTGATTACGCAAGTAATCAACCAAATTCAACATGGTTCTTAAAGATTGTTTGGTACGCACTAAAACTTCCGTTTCATTACACGTAGAACCTACAGAAACTCCAAAGTTGCAAATACACAAAAGAATAAAAGTGGTGACAGTTTATCAAAGTTTTACTTTTCATAGGTTGTGTGTGGCCAAGAGGAGTGTCTTAGAATGTGAGGGCCATGATCCAAATAATTTTAAAGCTACAATAAATGAAGAGTGGACATGATTAAGGAACCAAGTGATAAAATCTTTAAATCTTGGAAAAAAAAAACCATTTTTGTCATTAGTCTGGGTATAGGAATGTACTACTTTTGCCATCTGTCAAAATTAACCAGGGTGTGTAAGAAACAGAAATTGGTCTTAGCATAGAGTGGTTATTTCATGCCAATGTGTGGAAAAATTAGTTTTTGGCACTTAAGATCCTTAAAATCATGTCCAGTCTTCCTATTTTTAAAAAACTTACTTGTTGACTGAGATGAGCTTGTTTGAGAATCGGCCGACACGAATGAATCGCAATGCATTTCAAAAAACAAGCCAACCTTCTCGGAAAGCAAAGGCCTCCAAAAATCGGCATCATTATCTAACAAGAAATGGATGACCAATGGGAATATTTTTTCGCACAGATCAGCCTGAAAGAGAAAAGTTCTGAATAATAGAAAAACAGTTATGTGATGTCATAGAAAAAGCATAAACCTAGGTTCACCTTCATCTCCAATAGAGGCAGAAGTTTCACAAAGAGATCATCGGATCCACCCACTGCACAAACCAAGCTACAAGTCAAATCTGTAATCCATCGTGCATGTTGGTTGTGCTTGGGAAACCAAAGCTCGTTGCTAGAGATATCGCAATTCCACCGACGCATCAGTGGTGAGGAAATATCATTGACCTGTTGGACAAGCTACTTATTGTAAACACACACTATAGTCTAAAGACATCAAATTTATATTAAAAAAAAACCCAAAAAAGTTATATACCTTCAAACATTTTTGAAAGGGATAAAAAAGATCCCCACCATCGAAAAAAAAACATTTCTTCTTCGCAATAAGTTTCCCCGACGGTGTCGTCAAAAACAATTTCAAAACCTCCCCTGCCACACGTGCAACGAGCAAGCTACACGTGAAAACAAACCAACAAAAAATTAATCTAAGGGCTTTTAATATAATGTTGTGAAATTCACAAAACACTGCAGTATGTGGGTGGAAATTTTCTATTGTTATTTAAATTTAAAATGAATATGTTTTAAAGATGAGATATGATATGAGAGCATT
>JAQIWH010008241.1:0-10459 GCA_034695005.1 Cryptops parisi | reverse complement strand
ATATATATATATATATATATAGATATATATATATATATATATATATACACACACACACACATACTTACATATACAAACACACTCTCAACTCAAGTATAAGTAACGAGCCATTGAGCCTTTAATTCAATCGTGAAATTTCATTGGTCAACGCGACCTCGGTCTCTAAATATTCAAGAGGTCCTACTAATTTTCGAATCAGGCAACTAACGGAAAGTAAATGGGTCGTTTTATATCGTAAAACGCACGTGACATTATCCCCAATTTAGAGACGAGAAAGAAAGAGTGCAGACAGACAGTGAAACGTAAAACGCAGCAAAATATTTCGATTTCCGTTTTCATCTTCTCAAAGTTGACATACCCATCCGATCTGCAAACAACACTCCACTAATATTACTTCTTCCTCGAAAACTGCACTTGGTCTTTGCCGGTTTTTTATATATATAAACAATATATATTTTTTCATATATACATACAATGTCTCAATTCTTTCTGATTTCTCAAATCAAATATCAGCAACGTTTTGTAGGAGTAGTAACAACACATACGCATGTTTCCATCCTCGTTTTCTATCACTGGGATGTCGTCCTTGGCAACCGCATCGCGTCTCTCTTTCTCAGCTCCGGATCGAACGCTGGGTCATCACGTGGTTAGCGAGCTGAGACAATTGGGCCAATGGGAGAGCTCGATGCGACAACACGTGGTTTGGTGAGTGAGAGTTGGCGAGGCACGCGGTCTTGTTCCCAGTTTAGACGCGCGCTCTCGATAGGAAGGGTGGCGGCGGCGGAGGTTTGTTCTCAAAAGTAACCCTCCATCTTTTATCCTTATTTCTATTTACTAATCGAAAAATCCCCGAGAGAAAGAGAGACTAACAAAATTTAAAAGGCGGAGGAGGAAGAATATGAGAGGGGCTCGCGAGGGAGCCGCTCAAAAGAAGATTACGGAAGCCTGATCTGAGAGAAAATTCCCATCGTCACCGTCGTCATCGACACATCATTTGGCTGATGGACTAAAAATTGAGGCAAGTGTCTCATCACCACCAAAAAAAAACCAAAAAAAAAAAAATCAAACAACAACAAACCAAAAAAAAAATAACCTCCCCATCACTATCCCCGTTCCACCCCTTCTTGTTGTTTTAATTTCGTAACAACACCCCCTCACCCCCTCCTGTACCTCGTTGTTTGAAAAAGTGTAATAATACTCCAAACCACGACGGCGGGACAACCCATTTAGTGCCACTAGAGCCGCCCCTCTTTGCGAGCCTCTCGGTGCAAAATAGTCGCCACTGCCGCCCCTAAAACGATACCCCATCTCCGCCCCCGAATCTATGTTAAGCGAAGGAGGAGAAAGAGACTGAAGGGTTAAAAAAGTTAATCAAGAAAGAAGAATAACAATAATAACAACAACCCTCAGCCTTCCTCCCGCCACGCTGCCACCCTATCCTTAAATCTACACCCCTACCCCTTTAGTTTAGGTATGTGAGCAGAAGTGCCCTTCCTCCTTTAAAAAAAAATAAAAGTCCTTCCTCCTTTATTGTGGCCTACCAACGAAAAAGAAGAAGTGATTTTATTTTGTCAAAAAGTTGGACCAACATCTTGACTTGTGGATTTGTATATATATAAGAAGTATCTGCACTGCATTCGAAGAGGAATTTTTTATATTTTGTAATCTTTTGATTTTCATCAGAAAGCGTAGAATTTTCACGGTTGGACGATTGATTCAAATATATAGTCTACGCAGTTTGCCAGTTGTTCAACCGGTAGCTGTAGCCGTAGCTGTAAATTTGGACAACGATTCGTATTTCGGATGGAAAGAGTAGGATTATCTCGTACTCGATTCATTCGCATACGTTGAAGACGACATAAATATAGTTGAAACTATCATCATCAAACTATACGGATATCTGGTCGATGAAGCAATTGTAAATTTTTATTATTACGAGTATCAAGGGATTGACGTGGATTCACGAAGAACATGTGGAGCCTCGAAGTAATGAATTAAGGAGTCGATAGAGTGACATTTCTAATTTTGGAGTGACATTGAGAAAAAAAAGTTTTGGCCTAAAACTACATTTACTACGTGACGCGACATCTACTACTACTACAAAGGATCAAAAAAACAAATTTACATATTGTTACATATGTCAATATAACATCAACTGTGATAACCCCAGGATCTAGGTGTGAAAGATATATAAATTGAGCCCTAGGTTGCATCGTCATCGATAATGGAGTCATCGATTCTGCTGCTGTGAACACGTTTTTTTTGTTACGACACAAACCCACTTTGGATCTGCTGAAAAATCAAAGTAGTGAATTGGGGCAAATCGAGTTAATGGTGTATCCCCACTAAACCAGGATCATTTGATATTGAATTATCAGAAGACAAAAATCTGACACATCGCGAACGCCTGTGACTCGCCAAAAAACGTACTGTTTAGAACTTGTATCACAACGGGTCATTTTATTCTAATAAGTGATAATCGAACAAAAAAGATAATTTCTAGACCCCAACTCGTCTATGGGTCTACGGAGAAGACTTCGACACGCCGAACGGGACTTTGAATTGTTCCAATTCTTCACCATCTTACTTGCAACACCATGTACAACGTCAAAAGAGATTTTTATGTAAAAAGATAAAGGAAGCCAATAATTTCCAACTTGAGTTTTCGATATTGTCAAGTGTTGTGTATGTGTGATGCATCATCATCGGTGCCTGCCGTTTTTGAAGATCTTAAAATAATTGTATCATCATCAGTATAATAGAACAGGATTTGTTGTGGTTCGTCGTTTGTTTGTTCCTTTAATATATTTCATCGGAAGAAGTGACCAAAGTCCACTGTCCTGGGGGTTTGTTAGAGGTGCCTCTAATCAATTGTGTGATACCCCCAACATGCTTAGAGGCATGCCGCTCGGCGGAGGGGGACCCCAAAACAACCCCTGGAACAAACTCATGTCCATGGTGAGGGATAAGTCCCGACAACAGCAACAGAGTGGATCCTGCAACAAGTAAGCACACCTTTTACACGGTGCATGCGATCTCAAACTTGGTGGAACAAAACTTTGTGCGCTAAAATCCATTCGTATACAAAAAATAAATTTCATTGGCCATACACACCAAAAAATACACAAAATCATCCACATACAAAAAATGTGCATCGTATTTGGTTTTAATTACATTTTCTATATTCTACGTTCCAGATTTAATTGAAGAGCCTGGTGCTAAAGGGTATTAAGTAACATTTTTGTCATAAACCGAGTAGAAGCATTTTCGAATGTGTTAGGTGAAATTTCACCTTCCTGACGCATAGCTTATGTCTGACGCATAATTTTTAACAAAACGCTAATATGTGCAAGGTAGCTCATAGACATCAAGGCAAGTTCAGATCTTTAAAAGCAATTTTCCTGGAAATTTTTAAAATTAACACAATTTTACACCAAACTCTTAATTTTTTTTTTAACTTATAATTTTAATGTAATAATCCAATATTAAAAAAACATAAAAGAAAATAAAAAATAATAAATTCTTTTACCTATTGACAAGGTGCACAGTTATAGACAGTTCCCAACGTTTTGCCTTCTGTTGCAAAAGGCTTCTTCAGGGGAAGAAAGGACAAGAACAAACAGATAACACAAGGACACAAGCAGCACCAACAAGGGCACAAGCAGCACATGTTTTTTAATATGTTATTTAAGGTGCAGCATTCAATTTTTAGTAATAATCCAAGCAAACCATCTCAAAAACCAAAAAAAAGGTAACTCACCTCTGATTGACTGGGTAGTCCAAAAACAACCACTAAAACTTGATCACAGTGCAGTGATAAACAAAAACAAAAACACACACAAAAGACAAGACTACATAAAATTTTTAATTCATTATTCTATTAAATTGCATAATATTCTACGGTGCACGACTTTTGTCCCACTTTGTATGTTCAATTTTTTTCACTTTGTGTGTCTTTTATTTTTATTAATGTGCACTTTAGTAAGGAATATTCTAATCTGGTTATTTTCGAAAACTGGTTATGAATAATAGTTAGCCACCATCCTATAGTGAATTAATTATTTTTTATAAAATTTCATATTATTATAAAAAAAAATGTCAACATTTCTATAAACTCGTAACAAATTTTAAAAATCGAATTGATTATTTTTGTGGATGACTACAGTTAGGTGGCTGACCAATGGTGCACTACGTTTTTAAGTGGAGAATCAACAGTTGTTCTCGCGGCACTTTATTGACTTTTTGCCATTCATTCATTCATTCACATTACACTACACCAAGTTTTAACATGTTCACATTTACGATCAATTATGTTGTTATTTACAAATTTGAAAACTATTCTAATTTTATTGTTAAAACCATTTTATACTAACAATATGACTACCAAAACTATATTCACTACAATTTGCGTCATCGTTGAAAACTTAGTACTGATTTTGAAGTTGGAGTGAATTTTATTACACCCTGTAGAAAGTTAGTTTTCACTCGTTATACTATTCGAAAACAGCAGTATTTATAATTCAATTTTTTTCTTATTCACTGATTTAATATGCGTTTTTTAGAACATCCTGTATAAAATGTACAATTTTCGTAGCCGTCATTGTTTATTTACGACGAGCGAAAAACAATACCATCTTTAAGATGAAATGTTTTCTTTATAATACGTTCCATCTTGTGTCATTATTATTTTTTCTGCGTTCTTCCATGTTTTTTCGTATTATTGTTTTTTGTTATTAATTTATAAATTCAAAATAAAATGACACTAATGGGATAAAAGTAAAAACGTTTTGCGAAAGTAATTTTCATTCCTTAGACGTAGGTTTAAAAAAAATATAATAAATCAACATTTGTATTCGAGTGCTTCAAGAATCGATACTCAACTCGAAACGATATTTCCCTGTACAGGTGCAACTAGGTGCGTGTGACGTCATTTTAGTTTTTGTAATTCAAAACAACATTTGCAATTGTTCTCGTAACTACAACATTAAAACAGAACTAGTTCTTTAACTTTCTCATTCAATTCCAATGATTGTATTTTGAAAATGTCATTATGTTAAGTAAGCTCCTGGGAAAAAAATGTTTACAACAGTAAATCTAAAGTTAACTAATTTTTGTGTTTTTTACATAACTAATTTTTAACCAGTCATTTTTATTATAATGAAAACTTTTAAAACGCATTTTATTAAAGTTGTTACATGAAATTATCATTTTTTCATAAGAAACAATAAAACTCCAACATTTCCTGAATGATAATGTTGGAGGTTTTTGGTGGACACCCTATACACGTAATTTTTTTGTACAGTTAAAAATATATAATTGAAGTCGATAAATTATATGAAACAATAAAAAAATGTTAAAATATATTATTAAAAAGTGATATAAAAAAATTTAAACTAGGGGTCCAATGGACACCCTGTACACTTATCATTTTTTTGTACAGTGAAAATTTTAAAATAGAAGTCTAAAATTTTTTAAATTATATAAAAATGTCAAAAAAATGTGTATGTTTAAAATATGTGATATATAAATATTGAAATTAGGGGTCTCATTAATCAGCCACCATCCAGTGGTCATTCGTGCCGAAAAAATAACATTAGTTTCCTTTATAATCGTCTACTGTAGGTTACTGGGTGACTACTAGTGCTTTTACTCTATATGAATATTAACGTGGAATATAAAAGCTTTGGCTGGTTCGATAATTTCACTTTGTTTTGAGTATATCAATAATAAAAAGCAGGTGAATTTATCGAACATCCCAATAGAATATTAATACAGTACGTTAAAATATCGAATCACGACATTGTTGTATCTAAATTATTGACGGAATACATACATACAAACATTATTTTACACAAAACACAACGCATGAAAATTGGTGTTATATTTTGCATAACTATCGAAACAGTTTTAAAGAAAATTAAATGTTGCATCACAATTTCAGGTGCTTTTTTTCCCGTTAACTGGGATTTCCGTTGGTGGCGTTAGTGGTCATTTGTATTACTAAACGTGTTATTTTATTCACTCGACGTGTTAGTGGTGTTGCTAATTGTTTCTTTTATTATTTTTAACTAACCTGACTTGGTGACTATCTCTTTATATAAAAGACACTTTCTGTAACGCTTCCAAAAAACTTTTCGACGCCCCAGTTAGCGTTGCATGAGCCTGAGGCGCATTTGCACTGCGCACTTTTTTAAATTATATATTAAAACTGTTTTCATATAATAATTAACATACTAGTATAAAAAAAATACTGTAAAAAAATCGATTTTGAAAATCAATGTTTGAAATTTTCAACTTTATTTGTTCCAAGTTTAGCCATGTTTTTTTAATACATATAAAAATTTATTTACCCATGCTTTTATATAAATATAAAATTTATTTCATATACATATAAAAACTTATAAATATATACATGAGGTTAATAAATATTGAATACCATTTCACTCAAAAGTTAAATTTATTAGTAAAAATCCAAAAAGAGTACTTTAGCTTTAAATTTCCAATGGTTTAACGTTTTACGTTTGACAAAAGAAACACGCTTCCATATAAGAAAAACAACATTAGTTATCTTTTCTTTTTCCACCTGAGATGGATTTTCTTAACAAAACATTGGACTCGTTATTTGAAGATGAACCAACAACTTTTGAGTTAAAGGGGTTGCACTCAATTTATTTTTACCTGTTGCCAATCGAACTTGGGATTCCATTTTTAGAAGGAACCTCGAATTATTTTAAGGCGAAAAAAGTGAAAATTTCTATGTCGTTGGTCCTCTTTATTTATTTATCATTTTGATACTTTTATGTTAACCGAGAAACCGTTTGGGTATTATAGGCTTCTATTAGATGAAAAATAAACAAAAACGTATTAATTTAATGATAAATTTTGAGTGCTGTATTTTTTAACTAAAACAAATCATAAGCATTAGGTTAGTTAAAAACAACAACCATACCTAACCACTAGCGCTAAAAGCGGCTTCTCAGTTAACAGAAAAATTGAATATTTTTTACTAGAAATCAACAATGACGACTTATGGTTGAAATTCCACTTAATTTACTTACTGTTCAACGTTCGTGATGCTATTGAAACATTTGGTCAAATTTGCAAATTATTATTGCAGATATCATTTTCTTTATATATATATATTTATCTTAGGTAGACCCCACTTTCTAAATCCATTCAAGTTTACTACAGCAACCAGGGTAAACAATGAAATCCAACGGGATCGCGTACGGGAACTTGATAATATTGAAACACGAAAATATCCAATATCGAGAAAAACATCAAAAATCGGAAACATATCGAACATCGAAATAATATCGAACATCGAAAAAAGTTTGAAACTCGAAAAATAATATCGAAAAGTTTAAAAATATCTAAATTATCGAAAATCGAAAAAAAATATCGAAAATTGAAAAAAATATCGTAAATATTAAAAACTAATAAAAATATCGAAAATCGAAACAAATGTCAAAAATATTGGAAATAAAAAAAAAAAATTTGAAAATTTAAAAAAATAATAAAAATTAACAAAAATATCGAAAATTGAAAAAAAAAATATAAAAATATCGGAAATCGAAGAAATATCAAAAACATCGAATATCGAAAATAGAAAACATCGAAAATACCGAAAACCGAATAAACCAAAAATTTACGCAGGTTTAGCCACTAGGCTAAACAATGATATCCACAGGAAGCATATGCATATTTACAGAGCTAACACACGCCGTCTCTAGCAGGCGTATGTAACGCCAGGGCAATAATCTAGTTGATTTTTATTTGGGTTAAATATAAGTTATAAATTTATATCATAATTTTAAAAAAATGCATTTTATTTTTTTTAGTAATGATAGTTTAACCGGATTTTTTGTAACGTATGCAATGCTGTATAGCATTGTTTCATGAAAACAAAATGTTGTTCAAATTTGAACAACCCTAGTTTTTATTGGTTTTTTTAAATGTATAAATGTTTGTTTGTGATTCAAATTTTAATTTAATAATGTATGTGTTTATGAAAATGTGTTTCAAGATTTTGAAATTCCTGGAAATTTCCGCAGCTTTAAAGATGTGCATTAAGTTTTCAATTGATGTTGGAAATCAATTTAATTTATTTTTCTTAAATGAGAAGCCAAACAAACAATCTGAAAGTACAATTAATAACAAGTACATTAAAAATCCTTTTTAAGCATACTCTTTATAAACTGACATATAACGTTTGCCATAATGGTTTTTAATTAACCCAGCATATAGTGATACTCGATACCCTAAATGCATATACACCTCAGTCATGGATTCGAGTAATTTTAGTTTTATACGTAAAAAATCACAACTCACTCACTCGCAAGTGAAGCTGATATAAAGAATATAATAATAAATTATTAAGACAAAATGTTTAGCCAACAGTGTTTTACAAATTTATACATATTTATTACAACGAACATTATTTCTGTACAAAAAAAAATGTGAAACTGATCAAATCGGTAAAAACTTATCAGAATAAAAACAGTTTAAGTTATTTACAGTTTTTTTTGGTTTTTTGCTTGTTTGTTTTTATCTGTAAACTTTTTGATGAAGTTTCAAAGCTCAAGCTTTTTTCACAGGTAGAACATATGTACGGTTTTTCACTTGTGTGAACTCGGTGATAAAGTTTCAAAACCGATGATTGATCGAAGCACTTTTCACAGATGGAACACATGTAAGATATTGAAGCATAAATCTCATGGAAGCCAATATCTTTATGTTTGCATTTTTGCAATCTCTCTCATTCGATGCATTTCTGTTAATGCTTTGATGTTGCATGGCTTGTTCCCAATTAGCTTCGAGCAGTCTAACTCTTCAATGCAAAGTCCTGCTAAGCATTTTACTCTGCTTAGGGCGACATAAGCCTGACAATCAGCAAAAGGTTTTGACCCTAGGTACACAACCGCGTGATCTACAGTACTGCCTTGCATTTTATGTACCGTCGAGGCCCAAGATAAGACCAATGGCAACATTCTTCGTTCAATAGTTCCATAACTGTACATGGCAGAAAACTGTATTGATTTAGGCTTAATAATGTGAATGTCATCCTTCCCAAAATCTACACGAACTGAAGGAATATCGGTTTCATACATTTGTGTACGTCGGAAATGTGGCCAAATAATTTCAGTGATAAAGCCAATTGCACCATTGACGAGCCCCTTGGAAACATCGATGTTTGATCGCAGCATTACCTTCGCTCCTACAAATATTTCCAACTCACTAGGCAGGCCTCCTGTCTTGTTAATGTCACTTGAAATGATTTTATCAAAACTGATATTGTCCGTTTTGCGTGTTGCATCAATTAACTGATCTTGTGATGTAATTTTAAACATTTCAACTCCTTTCTTTTTAAAGTGTTGAAGCACTGCTTGATTGTGGTTGAGCACCTGTTGGTTTGTGGGGTAAATTCGAAGAGCTTTTTCGATGGAGAATTCACCGGTTGCCTTGTCACTGACGTGTTTAATCAACACAGCAATGTGTTGAGGTTGGAGTTCACCAACTCTCAATGCGTTCAGTATGTCAATGAAAGTTGTGTCGTGTTGTTGTCGCATATTCTCTCGTAATTCGACCAATGTGAACAGTTGCCATAAGTGTGTTGCAGGCGCTAGTCTAGCAGGTTGTTCAAAGACTTGACTTCCTCTGACTGGTGGTAGTTGGAGCAAGTCTCCGAAGAATAAAACATTCATATCACCAAACAACTGTTCATTTTTGTTTTTCAATTGTTTTAAACGCGAATCTAACATACACAACATTTCATAAGGAATCATTGAAATTTCGTCAATAAAAATGAACTCGATGTCTTTCCATTGCTGACGCATTAGTCGCAAGTAGTTTCCAGTGAGTAGTGGCATTTGCACAATTCTACCATCTTTTTGCACTGGTAATTTAAGAATGCTATGCAATGTTGAACCTCCAACTAGACGTGCTGCTACACCAGTTAATGCACAAACTTTAACGGCTTGCTTACTATAGCATCGGTTGACTTGATGCTTGAGAAGATTGAAGAGAAAGGTTTTCCCCGTTCCGGCATTACCAGTAATAAAAAGCCGTAATCGGTCTCTACTTCCATTGATTTGATGTTGGATACTTTGAGTGATGTGCATGAAAATCTCTCGTTGGTCAAAATTCATTGCTGTTTGTGCCGTTTGGAAATGTTCCTCATTCATTGGCTGCTCTACTGGTACTTCTTCCTCTTCTGCTTCATTTATTGCAGCTGACTCTTGCTCGAGTATGTCGAAAGCATGAACTTGATTGAATGCATGCTCTAGTTGTTTATCACGCTCTCGAAACTGCTCCATGTGGTCGGACATACGTCTAAGGTGCTCTTCTCGCGCGAGAAATGCTTCTCTAGCCGTGTCGAATCCTTCGAGTAAATCACTTTCGTTTCGATATGGCATATATTGAAGAAGTAAACTGTAAAAGTAATTTTCTGGATCATTTG
>JAQIWH010008240.1:0-10460 GCA_034695005.1 Cryptops parisi | reverse complement strand
TACAACATGTTTTCAAATTTTTATCTTGGCAACAGAATTAATATATAGCCAAATTCGGCTCGAATCGGCTCGAATCGGCTACTTCCGTCAGTGACAGCTACTTGTTGATGACATACGGTAAGCGTTTATGACATACTTCCGTCTATGACAGATCTAGACAAATATTATTAGTAATTAGACAAAGATAATGTTCACTGTGCTACAAAGACACTGAGAAACCGCACAGCTATAGATACAGATGAAATTCTTGCTAACATAATCATTGATAATATCAATTTAATTTTAAAACCATTTACATCTATATTTTATGTTTATAGCAATGTACCTTGTTGTAAACATGGTTTCCCTCTCAGTTTCAAAGAAGGAATAACTTTCTTTTTTCATAAAAAAAAACCAAAAAAAGCCTGCTAACTACAGACTTATAACAATTTTTTCTCTATCTCTGTAAAAAATTTCGAATTAGTTCTGTTAAAAAATTAACTATAATATGAATAAAATTACACACCCAAAACAATTTGCTTTTTGAAAAAAGAAAGTACTCAAGATATGATTATTGAACTAACTTATAAATCATCTATAATATTGATAATTTCTATGATCTTTCTTTTAGTCTCTTTCGATTTACAAAAGCTTTTGATAATATTGACCACGACTTTCTGTTGAATGAGCTACAACATCCCGGCTTAGACCGAGATTTATTGGAATTATTTCAAAGTTCTTTGACCTCTCGATTATCTCGAATTAGATGTAATGCTTTTAGTTCGAAACCAGTATCTATTACACAGGGGGTCTTATAAGGCTCTCACCTGAGCGCTTTTTTATTTATACTATACATAAATGACATTAGTAAAAATTAACTACAACGAATGTTTTCTTAATGCTGATGACCCGTTTTGATGCAACGTTATTCCGGGCAAGCTTTCAATTATTGCAGTATTCAATATCTGCAGTATTCAAGCCTTCAATTATTTTAGTGTTCTGTACTGTGAGCTCAAACAAATAATAAAAAGCATTTCTTCACTATCGTAGGTTATAATTTCAATTTGCACTTACGTTCTTATGAACCCGTAGATTTCATTGTTTGCATTCACTTTGTTATGGTGAACCCCGGGGATTCCAAGCGTTTGCCACACACGTACAGTTCTGGTCAATTATTAGTATTAATTGTGATATAACACCACCTTGATACAGCTCTTTACAATGTTGGTACTCTCGTTAACCCTGACATGAATTTTGAAGGTCGTCGCATTGTTACATTGAAAACTATGAGTCGTAAATGTAACTAGTCATATTTATATAACTGTAACCAATGGTCCATTTAGTCATACTTCAGTATCGTTTCATTTATTTTCAACATTTATTTCCAACAATCTAACCGATATGAAAATAATAACAATAGCGCACTTAATACTTTCAGCATTGCCTTAATGTATTGCAGAGAAGGATATACACCACACAACAATACACCAAGGCAACGCTAGAAGTATTAAGTTTTTGTTTGTCTTTTCATAATAATAAGGGGTTTTTTAAAGTTCGTTTTGTTGAAAAGACAATTTTCTTGGCAAACTGGCCAACAAAAACGAAAAAAAAGTAACAAAATTGTTAAGGACTTTTTTTTACGTGCCCATTTGGCAACGAATTACTAGAACGTCACGTGAAGTGCTCGACAGTAAACAAAACACTTAACGTGTCAAACCTGATGTATCTTACGAGTGTTGCATAGTTACTGTTTGGAAACGAATTTGCCACGCGATTGGATGTCACTAAAAGTTGGCGGTTTAAATCTCTTTTTTTCCCCTTCCATATATACTGTATATGTAGTGTACTACTATTTTTTTGTGTGTAATTCGAGTGTGTGACTTGGCAAAGAAAAGTTGTCCCGTGAAAAAGCAATTAAAGTCTTGTTAAGATTGACACGTCGATCCGATGGTAAGGGTTAATTAAGGAAGCTCAATTGACCTTTGATCGTAAAACTTTTTCATTTCAGTGAAATTTAAATTAATTTTTTTTTATATAAATATATAAAGAGAAAAAGGGTCGTAATGGGTGAAGACCGAATTTACTTTTTTCTTAAAACGTAAACTAAAAATTGTAAACACAAAAAAATTTCGATTAAGAACTCTCTTTGTGGTATAAACAAGTTTTTATACAGCTTTCAAAGAGAACACATTCATCTTGTGCAAATTAATTATTGCTATGTTGATTTAAGTGTGGCAACTTGTGAAAACGTTTTTCTTCTCTCTTTTTTGTGTCTGAATTTGGTATCAACTGTTTTTTTTCAATCCAATTATTTGAAGTGGTGGCATTAAAAGAATGAAAAGGAAACCCTAATCCTTATGCATCTTGGTAATTGAAAACGGCTCGTAATTAAAACTCCATTGGAGGGAAAAAATGATTGAAATTATATTTTTTTCACGTGAAAAGTTGTGTGGCTGAGGAGTTACTATAGTAACTATTTTTGGCGACACGGACAGACATTGTCATCTTTACCATCGTAAAAGTCGAAGGGTGTGTTTTTATGACTCGGATGACGACGGTTGGGTTGACATCGTTTTCTTTTTAATGTCACTTTTAACTTCTTCGTTCGGGCTCCTAACCGCGTCTTAATCTGTTTAACTAACGTTACAAAAAAAAGTCGTATACAACTTTTTTTTGTATAACATCAGTAAATAAAATAGAATGCATCGCATTACGATGAGTTTTATAGCCAAGAAGCTACTGCTTTTGCATCTTGGTTTATAGTTTTTAATAATTCAACTTTTTCGTTTCTGACGTTGCTCATTTTATTGTTATTATTTTTTGGAGGTGCGATTTACTTTATTTTTTATTTTACTTGTTAGTTTTTATTTATTTTTGTTGTTGAAAGTTATAAAATATTTTTTGGGAAGTTGTTTCAACTACAACGCAAGCTGGTGCTTTGAAATCGAACTTTAATGATGTTTGAAAGTAATTAAAATTTTATTTTTATTGATCGTTAATTTTATGTTAACGTTTAGTTTAAATTTGATTGAAATTAGATCGCTTAATGTTGATTTTAATTTTTAACTATGAAAGTCGTGAATATACAATAATTTAAGGGCCTGGTATTAAGAGGGTGTTAAGTTACTTTTTTTTAAAAAATAATTTAGTTTCGAATGTGTTAGGTGCAATTCTAGCTTTCTGACAAATAATTTTGATAAAACAACAATATGTGCAAAAATATTAATGTAAGAAGTGCCAATTTGCCCATAGACAGCAAGGCAAGTTCAGAAATTTAAACGTGTTTTTCTCGAAATTGTGGAAAGGTTACTTAACACCCTTTTACACCAGGCCCTTCAATTTATAGTCACATTTTTCGTATAATAATTTAATCATTTCTAGATATATTGGGCTTATTTATTATGTAAAAATTTACTAGCTTGCACAGTGAACACGCTTGTGGCTCTGGCAGTTGTTGTTTTGATACCTATGAGTTAGTTCGGGAAAAATAATAAAATTAGCAATTAGTAACATTTGTCAAGTAATACAAATGATTAATACTCAATTACTAAGGTCCCAAACGAGGTTGGCAGCTAACGCATAATTATTGTTGTTTTCAACTAAACTGTTTATTTATGGTGTCTATTATTACGGATACTAGTTTAGGTTAGTTAAAAAAACGACATTTAATTTTTCAACTAGCCTAAACTGATGTACTTATAGACAAACACATATCAATAGACACATACTCATAGACACCATAGCTAAGCAGATTGGGCTAGTTAAAAAACAACTGCTAGCGCCACAAGCGTGCTTACAATGCAAACCTACAAGTACCTTAGAACTTGTAATTATTTTTTTATATATAGTTTCATTTTAAGGTAAAATAATTTTATATTATTATACGCTTTATATTAGCTTCACTTATTAGTTTTAATTTTTAAAGTCTGTGAGCAAGTTATAAATTATACAATACTACCATCTACATGCATTTATGAGTTTAATTTAACAAAAATCGCATAAAGTGAAAACCGCATAAATCAAAAACCGCAAAAGTCCAGTGTAGCAAAAATCTCATAAATCAAATCGAAAATTGCAGAAATCGAAAATAAAACGTATTCTTAAAAAGCATTTTTAGTGTGCTGTTTTTTTTAATAAAAGTAAGTCAACATTTAGTTTGACAAGCACGACTCGTACACAATAAACTGTTAACTGGTTCTTCGATTTTATTTTGAAGTTGACAAGTCTATTTTCAGGGAAATTGAAACAAAATATACTTTGATATTTTTTTAAAAAAAAATAATTTTTTTTTTAAATATAAGAGAGAGAAAGTGGAAGAGGAAACGGATGTCATAGTAGTTAGGTGGCATTGTCAACGATTGTCGCTTTCCATGTTTGTCGTCGACGCCCAGCTCACTATACGAAGAAGATAGCGAAAAGAGAATGAGGGGGGAAGAAGAAGGAGGAGGGGGGTAGGAGAGAGGCCCTGAGGAATAACTTGGCTCGGGTGAAATCTGGAATTGTGACAGGCCAACATGGAACGACGACGTCGACAATGGCAACTTGTCTCGGGACGATGACGTCATGATGGTCGTGTAAGGCGAGGCGGAAATGGCGAAATGGGCGAAACGCGAATTGACTTCTCGTCGTAAGATTTTAATTAAAGCTTCGCCTCCTCTTATCGTGTCTACTGCCGTCGCGATATCTTAATGCGACGATAATAAACGGTTACGACCTTCGTTTCGCGCTCATCCGCTTTTCTCCACTTTGCAGCCAAGATTTGTGCAACCGATAGGTGTCACACTTTTACTTTCCACTTCTTGCAAACGCCCAAATAGAGTTTAGTTTCGAAGTTTTTTTTTAATTATTTTATTCTTTTATCTCTTTTTTTCTTCTTCTGAACATTGTTTTTCGTTTTACTTTTTATTTTTTTTTTGCTCAGTGTCTAATTGACTAACTTTTTTTTTGTCGTCAATGAACTCGTGTTATTCTTTTTATCACTCGTGCCGAATGCAGGTCATTTTAAAACGGTGTTTAGTTAAAGTGGATGAGGCAATAAAAAGTACAATTATATATTGTAATTATTTGTTTAACTGTTACGGGTAAGAGATTTTAATGATAGGCTTGCATTGCCGTTTTAGCAAAAGCACCGCCAACTTAGCTTCACTGCATAACATATTTACTTATCTTAATCCTAAAACAACCAATATGGGTATCGAACATGAGAGAATTAGGAAGGGGGTCAATCCCTCTTCCTCACCAAAAAAAACAAAACATGTTTAGTTCATTAACGTGAAAACAAAATAGGAAAAAACGTTTAAATTGTGCATATTTTGGGATTTAAACAGTCAATTACTCATTTCGAGTTTAATTTTCCACGAAAAAATTTTGATACAAGGCTCCAACCTGGCGTCCACCCTTTTAGCATAGTGGAAAATGGTCTCTTCAAACTTTCATTAAATGCAACCCTTTTAACTTAGTTTATTTATTTTATTTATTTCATGTTAGCATCCAAATGGATAAAAGAACAACACAAAAAACACTATATATACTATATTTATATATACTATTTACTTAGTTTATATATACCCAAGGTGGGAAATTTATGCAGTGAATTACATGGCAGAGCAGGTTATTGAAAAAATATCATATATTGGCTTAATGGTCACCGGATGAAACTAAATCCCTTAAAGACTAAAAGCATACATATAAACCGTAAGATTGAAGAAACAAAACAGATCAATATTCTTAGCATTACCCTTGATAGCCATTTAAACTTTTCAGCATATATAGAAGATCTAAACGATAAATTACGAAAAAAATATTTCTCATTAAAAAACTTAAAAAATATTTAACCACTCGTGAAAAAAAATTTCTGTTTAAAGCTAAGATTATACAAATACTTACTTACTTACTTACTTACGGTATACTACTATGGTCAAATGCTTCTGCATTTAGAATCCGCTGTCTGTGACTTACAACGATTTACTCCGCACCCTATTTGGTCTCTCTAGATACATATCAATATCGGCTAAGTGCAAATGCCTAAATATACTCTTTTTTCATAAATTGATTCTATGTAATAAAATTAAAGAAATTCCACATTTTTTAAACGATCTTACCCACCCTTTTCATCACCACCAAGCACAATTTAATCAGAGCTTAAGCTTGCGCATAAAATATAAATTTTTTTATGTGACAAAAATCGCAAAATTCGAATCGGAAATTGCAGAAATCGAAAATAAAATTACTCAAAACTTAATCAATGGTCGCATTAATCTAGATTTGCATAAATTTTGTTTCATTTTTATTTTTAAAATTCAACTTTCCAAAGAGACTACAAACGTAAAATACATAAAGTTATACGTCCATATTAAATGTATAATAGATAAATTAAATTAAAACAAATTCAACTACAATTTAACCTTGAAATCTATATTCTCATAAATTAAAATTCGCAAAAATAAAAAATGGAATAACTCAAAACTAGCATAAATTGAATATCGAATTTGTCAAAGATCGCATAAATCTAAACTTACATAAATCAAAACTATATAAAGCATATTCTTAAAAGTTATTTTAATGTACAGATTTAAATTGTTAAATATGGTATTTTTGATGTTCAAATACAGTCGGCACAAGTTTTTTACTAAATTTTGACAGTTCAAGTTTGTTTGTTTTTTAAGTTTGCAAAACATAAAATAAAATTTTAAGTTGAAAAAATATTTGTTAACGAACCGTTTCTGAAATATTTTCATAGTATTATATATCAACTATATTGCATCATAATTTAATTTCCGTTGTTCTTAAATGGATTAATTAATATTATATTTTAATAAAAAATTTTTAATTTTACAATTTATATTATAAAATACCATATAATTAAAAAAATAAAAAGTAATTTCTAAATTTTTTATTTTTATTTTTTCTAATACTTATTTAGGAAATGATAAGAAAACTATTATCAAGAAAATCATGAAGTAATATAAAAATTTGGTTTTAAAATAACTCTCCTCTATTTGGATGTTGGTTTTCTTTTTTTTTTATTAAAAAGAAGATCTATATAAAATGGTGAAGCCTAACATGGATGACACTGACCACCAGTGATAAGCTTGCCCTAGGGAAATCATTCCAGGACATGCCGACGTCAGATTACACAAACGAGCAATGGGATGAAAACGTTGGTTGGCCAGCTTGAAAATTGCAGAAATTTCTGCTTTAGAAATATCTTAAAAGTTAGCAGTTTTCATACAGAGAATTTAGTCATTCTTTCAAAAACACATAAAAACTTTGCTTTTAGGTTAGTCAACACTAACAAATTGAAGTCAATAATTTCTAGAGTTATTAACAAGTTACAACTTGGATAAAAAACATACAATTATCTATATTATATTTTTATGTAATTAGTTAGTTGTATTATATTATTTAATTGTAATTTATAATATTTATTTTCTTGTACTATGTAATATGAGAAATGATAAAAGTGAAGACGAAATTAATTTTTATGGTATTTGTTTTTTAATAATTACTAGCTGAGATTTAATTGTCGATTATACCATTAAAATTATTTTTTTTAAACTGCTTTTAACTTTAAACAATGAGATACTAGGCCTATGAAAGTTTTTGTTCAACTGTTACTGATAGCGATTTTAATGATGGGCTTCACTGCATCTCTAGCAGAAGCACCGCCAAGTCAGTTTCACTGCATAACACTAGTACTTAAATTGCAATTTTTACATTTTATAAATAACTAATTATTAATGAGCTATAACGATATTTTTTTTATTTGACATCCTATATTGTGACAGTTTATATTTTTATTTATTTCAATATATGTATTATAGATATATACGTCAAATTTAATATATAGAAGTATATTCATATACGTAGGCGTATATGGTTTAACAATATTTAGAAGTTTTTGCAAATAATAAGAAACAAAATTCAAATATTTAAAAATGTATATCCAAAAACCGCTTGTTTTAGTTTAGTGGTAAAAGGTTGTTTGCATTTAGTCTAATGTTAAATTTACAATATGTAGGGCTTTTCCTAAAGTCAGTATACTGTATGGCAAACTAAAGCAAATTTATAATGTTTTAAGGACATACGCCTACATCCGTATTTATACAAAATTTGAGTATTTACATTGCGCCGTAATGTTCCAGGATTTATTATTACCTTGTTTTCTACCTCTGAAATGCTTGTAAATGTGTTTTGCAACGTAGCCGACCCGCTTGGATATTCTAGAGTTACATTTGAGAAAGGAAGGTGCACATGTAATCAGTATTAAAATTTTGAGTTATGTTATGATTGTTATGATTATATGAATTATAACTATTATATGTTATAAACTTCTCATGTTATGATTTTTTTCGATTTATTTTTTGTATTATTAATACAAGTAAAAGTTTAACCTTGTTATTAAAACAGTAATTATTTGTCTTATTTTGTCAACTAGATGGTGACTTTAGAAACACCCTGTATATATACCGATTAGCTCTAGATAGCCAATATTTCTGTAGAGACGGTGCTACGAAAATATTTACTAAGCTAAGAGCCGAGTATAACTTTTGAGTTGTAAGTTTAACCTGGCACGTCACAGGAATCGTGGTGCGGTCTTCGAACGACAGTGTGTCCAGTCGGTGGAGCAAAGATTGGAAATGACAGGAGCACGATTGCAGCTGACAGATTGTTCGGGTAGCACGCTGCTGCTTCTATTACTGGTGACGAGGAAAAATGGCCTCTCTCTCGCCTTTTCCTATAGCCAAACGTAGAACGTGTTCAAGTTCAATCAAGGGTCGTCGTGTTGTTGCTAGTCTACTCCAATATTAAACCTTCCTTTCCAATAAATATACCACCTTTAATAGGTTACATGCTTCGTCCACTATCGAGTCTTACATCTCTTCCTAGACTACACGTAATTTCTAACTTTAGCGCTAGTTGTCTCGTGTTGGCAAGAATGTGCACTTGCAACTGGAGGCAACAAATTCCACAATGGATAACAAATTCCAAGAAGGATTCAGCGACACAAAGTGCAAGAAAAGTCTTTCATCATCTTCACCATAGTTTCTTACCTTGGCTTTATTTTTTCTTCTCTAGTTATGTTTACAACCTTTTCCCTATTGGTGTTATTCTTGTTGTTGTTGTTTGCCTTGAATCTAATCTCGATGTTTGTGTGTGTTGGTTTTTCTGCCATTACTCGATGATATTGGATCAAATCCAAAGAGAATTTCGACAAAAATTGATACAACGAGCAAACAATTTTTTTTTCAATCTTTGAAGCCTCTTTTTCTAATCATTTGAAAACTCTCTATTAATTTTTTTTTCTTCAAATAACAAGATAATGATATTAAGGTATTAAAACTTTGTGTATGGGCTTTTTTTAATGCAAAATAATAATAGATTCTGATAAAATTATACAGTCATTGTTTTATCTTGAAATCAATAATACAGTATGCAAAGTTAACTGAATTAAGGCCTATCCACTTTAAGAGTTGGCATTTAAAATAAATAATTCATTTTGCATTATATACTATGCCCATGTTTTAAGTTGTAATCTCAAACATAGGTCACCTCCATTTATTTTGGCAATTAACAAAATGACAACTATGAGCATGCCTTTTTTTGAAATCACAATCTTTCATTTCATTTTTCGTTTTTTTACGACCAATTTTATAACCCACTGTTAGTGAGTAAGTAGAAATCCTGGAAGAGAAGTACTCATAACAAAATGAACGACCGTTTCTAATATTGACATTTGCTGAATCTTTTAAAAGTTTTGAGCTTCGGGGGTGAATGGATGGAGTTATTTACGACCTCCAGTAAGCGAAAATCGATGTGGGTATTTGCACAGAGTCCACTATAAAGATGGAGAGAAGAAAAAAAACAGCAAGATTATTGTTTGGGTCCCATGTACTATTTATAAGCAAAAGATTTATGACGCCGGCAAACAAATAATTCGTTATGCTTGGGAAGAAGAAAATGCTGAAGAAAATTGCTTACACTTTTTTTATGCTCTTTATTTTAATATTTGTAAACGATTATAGCGGTTTAATCATTAAAGGAAAGTTTCTGATTTTGTCTGTAATGCAAGTTTTAAGTTTAAATCGCGATAACACGATAATAACTTTATTTAAACAATGATCACATGTACTCGTCTTTGTTTTAAACAATGATCACGTGTAAGATCACCATATTGACTCCTTAATATAAACAACTATCACGTGTAATATGTTTTTGATTGTGTAAATTGTAATTACGAGAAAGGGTGTACAATCTAAACAGTGCTCACATGGAAATTATGGGGTACTTTTCTTAAAAGTGAGAAGCCGCTTGTGGCGCTGAAAATGAAAAGTGAGAGAATGAAATTTAAATTTATGATGATGACAAGCTACTGGGTTAGTTAAGTTCGTTTCAACTTAACCTATTAAAGGCCATAATTCAACCATGAGACTTTTTAAAAATATTTCGATTATTTTTATATCAAAATGGTCTCATTTGAA
>JAQIWH010008239.1:0-10460 GCA_034695005.1 Cryptops parisi | reverse complement strand
AGTACTGAAAATGTACTTAAAATGTACTTGTTACGTGTACTTAAGTATTCGGTACTTAAGTACTCGGTATCCCTGATATTCTAAGATTATTTTTTAACAATTCTTATTTAACAAATCGTATAAACAAGTTATAAATATTATTGAAATAATTTGTTTTCATGTTAATTATAGAGTATTCCTTAACACGCTTCGTACTTTGGTTTCAAACTACTCCACTGGGCGTGTAATGTCCAAAAAGAAAAGATAAAAGGGAGAAAAAACTTTCTTTGTGGTATTACTCTTGAACGCGGAGGCGTGTTTTCGTTCGATGGATTTTGGCGAAAGAGTTGGACCAAAAATGGAGTGGTTGGATGTTTAATTTATGCTCGTGGTCGGAAAGGTTCCCGTGATGTGAAGCTATGGGCGAAAAGTTTGTGTGTGGGTGGGCGTGCATTGCGTGTGTATGTGAGTGGTGTGTGCCAGACTAGCGACAATTTGGGAGTTGGTGGTGCCTGCTCCGATCATCGATCCGACATCTATATAGGAAAGTAGAGAAAATGGCAGTAGGCAGCAGCAGCAGCAGTAGTAATGGTAGGTAGTGAGTTTGGTAGGTTAGTGGCTCGTGCCATCTGCCATGTCGACCGAATGGTGGCGGTAGGGAATGAGGAAGACAGAAAATGAGTGGAAGAGGAGGAGGAGGAGAAAGAAGGGGTTAAGGGAAAACGAACCCCAACAGCAGCAGCGGCATGAGATCTCCTTTGATCTCTTCTCTATAATTTGGAAGGATGGAAACGATTGATTTGTTGGTTGGCTCGCGCGCTCTCGGCTTCGACCTGGTTGACCTGTCAGCCAAATAATCGTGTTGTTGGAAGAGAAGGTTCGCTGACGACTGCAGTTGGTTGTCGTTGGTAAGAGCATATGGTCCATGTGTCACTGGCAAAAGGATTTTCATAAATAGACACGAATTATGAATTATTTTTTTCAAAAATATGATTAATTTCATCTTGTATACAGTATATTTGATGAAAAGTGAATCAGCAGATTTAAAATTTAATGAATAGTACGAATGTTAGACTGAACAGTGAGAATGTGTGAGAGTGACAGTACGCGAATGAAATTGAATTATAGAAAATTGTCTAAAAATTCAGGTTGTTTACTACTTGAAACATATAGGTACAGCGTGTGAAGTACAACCATCTCTTGGTAAATTCAATTCCATTGAAGGGCCTGGTGTTAAAGGGTGTTAAGTAACAATTTTACGAGGAAAATGCGTTTAAAAATTCAAACTTGCCTTGTTGTTTATGGGATAATTTTTGCACACTTTTTTTCACTAATAATTTGCACTTATTGTTGTTTTACTCAAAATTATGCGATACAAAGGTACAATTGCACCTAACACATTAAAAAATGTTACTTAACACCATTTTTTACACCAGGCCCTTAAATTATTTACAAACGTACTATAGTATACTACAAACTCGATTATCCGAATGTAATGGGACCAACATGATTCAACTGAATTATGTTCTTAAATTCTGGGAAATTTTTATTTTTCTTCAAAAAGTTCATTTTTTGGGCTCAATCACTTTTCACATACGGTTTTATATATTTCCAACAATCAGACGTTCGTTTACCGTTTAGATAGTTAAATTATTACATTTAATTCTAAAGTTACAAAGACAATAAATGGTTAAGGTTATTTTGCGCCGACCTATTGTACACATTGGGCGATCCAGTTTTTATTTTTAATTTTTAAAGTTAAATTTTTGCAAATATTTTGCTTACTTCAGCAAGACACAGCTTGAATAAGTGAATATTCAATAAATCGACGTTGCTTGCACCTTTTCCCTCAATAAATAATCTTTTTTATTTCATTTTTATTCTACAAGTAAATAAAATTCCATGTTTATACATGATGGAAAAATCATTGGAATTGAGGTATATTTAATTACATTCTACTTTTCTGAACGTTGTTGAAGGCAAATTCCTGTAGCTTTATATATAACATTTCGGTTCGTGCAATACGCATTAGGTTTGGTCTCCTATTGAGACATTTTTATTTCCATGATTTTTATTTTTTAAATATGGAACATCAATATAGTCAGCCTATTTGCTTATGAGAATAGGACATCGTTAATTTTTTTTTCGGCTTTAAAATGTCAGACTTCTTCGATATATTGGAAAGAATAAGAGAATTAGCAATGGCAGTGAAGTTGCGGTGGTGATGGAAACGAAATACAAATCCAATTGTCTTTTTGGGCGAGATGAAACGGCAGTGAAGGATAGACAAAGATAGTAGAGAAGAGATTGGAAGAAGAGGGATAAGGAAAGAAAGAAAGAAAGAAAGAAAGAAAGAAAAGGAAAAGATAAAAAGGAAGCCGAATGTGCTCTCGGAATACACTCTCTTTAATAGAAGTTTATCGAATGTAATTGCAATGCCTTTGGTTCGCAATGCAACTTATGGATGGGAATTCTTTGGCGAGTTGTAAGTCATACGTTATTAGGATATGATGAAATTCTAGTTTTTCTCATTTTATTTTTCTTTTAGTTTGCTTTTTCTTGGGATTACATTGAAAAGAAAAACGTTGTTGAGGTTGTTTTTATTATTATTATTTATTTTTTGGCAAAAAAGCAAAATATTGATTTTCGAAGTCGAATTTTTGTAAACAAGATGAAATTTCACCAATTGATTAAAAAAAATAAAATAATTTGTGCTTAATTATATTCACATCAATGCAATTTGACTTGTTTCCTGTTATTCGACAAGATGAATAAGATTTTTGAAAAATGATAAACTACAGGGTGATCCAAACATATATTTTGTGTATTATCAATTATAATAATTTGCTTATGTAACTCTACGTATAGATGGGGCTCAATTCAAATTTTTTGTTTCTTTTGATTATGTATTGCACCCGTGGTCCATACAATAAAAAACATAAAAACATAAATTCAGCTAATAATTCATTGGCTCAATTCAAATTCAACTAATAGCTGATTGGCTCAATTCAAATTCAACTAAACATTATTTTAATGTTGTCACCAGATGTCGCCAGATGCTCGTTGATTGACCGGCTTTGTTCTAGCACTATAATCTTAGGGTAATATATAAAATCAGTGGTAACTTAGTAAGTTCCAACTTTTTAAAAACAAATTTGAAAAAAATAACAATTTACAGTAAATTATTTGTCATTACGTCCAAACTTCTACACAAATAATCATGCAATTTATTCAACTTTTTTTTAAAAAAAAATACAAATTTAAAATACTTAGTTATCAGTACGGCCAAACTTTTACACATAATAAAACATACAAATTATTTTTAAAATCGATTTAAAGTTTGTCTAAGCACTCATTTTGTGTGTAATTTTATTTATCGAAATTTTGTATATAACTGTGATTAGGGAATTGCATTTTTTTTTCAGTGAAGATGAGTTTTTCAAAACGAGTTCATTTGAAAAATGTTTATCGAGTAATAGAAATTGAATACAGAGACACAAAAAAAAAGACAAATATTGTAAAATAAAATGGAAGCCAAATAAACGAACATGAGGACTGGTTTCGGATTACTCTGTCGTAAACTTTTACGGACGAGATAAAAAGCAATCGAAAGAAACCGTTTTTCTATCTCTTTTTTCTTCTTTTTCCTTTCGTATCAAAATGAAGGGAAATCGAAAACTTGATTCACTTACATTAAATGCGTGGGAGTTTTGTGTGGAAGGAAAACGGAAATTTGCTGTTCAGTTTAGTGGAGAAAAGAGAGCCACGGGCCGATTTCCATCACGATGAGTAAATGCAGTTTGCCTTCTCGTTTAGCTTTTCGAACATTCAACAAGCTTCGGGTTGTTTATCACTTTCACTCGGACGCTCTCATCAAAACTTTCATTTTTGTATATCTTTACATTTGCAGAGTTTCCAACTCGTTGTTAGTAAGTTGGTGTTGAAATGTTAAACTTTGCTTCACTGGTGGTGATGATGATGATGCAGGAAAAGGATTATGAGTTGGGATTGCAGTACTCTCAACAGTTAGTTCTGAGTATCTTACCAAGTGGTGATAGTGACAGTACGTAGAGTAGTAGTAAAGCCTTATGTGGTCATTAAGAGATCCGCTGACGTGTTGCAATGTGGGATGCAATGACTTCCTGCCACCAGAAATTGGCTGCTTTTACATGAAATTGCTTCCTCCCGGGCTTCAATTTCCACCTAATGGCGAGTTATCCAATTTTTCAGCGGTTCATTTTTTTTTTAGAAATTTATTTTCTCAATTTTGGTAGGAAAAAAGTTTCGAAATTTTTTTTTTATATATTGATGATAATTTGTACAATTTTCCGAACGTTTAAATTTTTATCTTCTTCTTTTTTTTTTTGGTTTTATTTCTCATACGGTGAAATCTCTATTTAGGACCTCGTTCGGCAAAGTTCGGTTTTTTAAAATTTTCTTTAAATTGCTATTTTGTTTTCATTTAAAAAAGAAAACTAATATTACGTACTAATAGAAACATTGAAATATTTGAATCATATTTTCTGAGGGAATATGAGGAACAAATTTAGCGAATGTAGTGCATGCAATAGGTTTATAACGTTTAAATTACAACTTCAAATGTCAACGTACAAAATGTTTTTAGTAAAGAATTGCCAATATGTGTATTGTTTTAATAATAATCAAAAAACATTTACATCAATGTTTGAAGATTTTTAGCCTTATCTTCAGCAAGTACAAAGTTACAACATTTAAATTACAATTTCCATCTAACACTTACTGAAGATGTGGTCTCGTTGAACTCCAGGTATCCTAGCTGGGGCCTAAAACATGTTCAGGAATTGTAAAGATTTATTGTTTTTTAATTAAAAAATAATACATCTATTGACAATGAATGACTGAAACTTTTTTTACGTCAACCTTTCAACGACTAATTAATTTCAATTAATTAATTCTAAATTCCGAATTAATTCTAATAATGTCAGTTAAAAACGTTTCTCTAAAGGAGGAGTTTGAAAACTTAATCTTTCATAAAATGATTGTTTAAGCCACAAATTAAAAAATATTATCTGCTTAATTATTATCAAACTAGCTATATGCTCGTCAACAATGACGGAAACATTTTAGCTCATGTTGCCTGGCAATTGCCTGACGTCATTCTAGTGTATTATATTAAGAGTAATAATTGAGCAGCTGCACCTGCATCTGCAAAATAAATTTGATTTCGGTGTGACAGACATACAAACATGCAAACAAACAAACATACAAACATACAGACAAAGCAAATTATTATATTAAGGGATTCAGTATTATCTTTTTTGCTAATTTTATTGTTAGAGAAGTAATGTGATTATTTTTTAAACGTTTTATTTAAATATATAAAAATATTTTTTGTTTTGTCTCTATGGTGCACCAGGTAGAGCCAATGCTCCCCAGGCTTTCTAGCATTACACACCGCTTAGCTACAGGTTTTTTAAGCTTTCTAGCATAACACAACGCTTAGCTACAGCTTTTTCAAGCTTTCCAACATTACACAGCGCTTAGCTACAGCTTTTTCAAGCTTTTCAGCATGACACAGCGTTTAGCTGCAGCTTTTTTAAGCTTTCCAACGTTACACAGCGCTTAGCTACAAATTTTTCATGTTTTCCAACGTTACACAGCGCTTAGCTACAGCTTGTTCAAGCTTTCCAGCAAAAACACAGCGCAAGAGCTACAGCTTTTTCAAGCTTTCTAGCATAACATTAGCACAGCGCATAGTTATTGGCTAACTTGCAAAATGGCGAATACCATTGCGAATTCTGAAGATTTTTCGGCTAGTTAACACATAAAATTGTTTGTAATGGAAATGCGAATATATTTATTAAAATTTTGTACATTTTTGTTTACTTAAGTCGATTATCTAATTGTCTGACGTGACTCCATTTCGGAACAATACAATAAAAATACAGTACGTAACCAATACAAATGTTTGTAATCGCGTAAATGTTGACTTCATTTGAATGTCATTTTTTTTAAAAGTTATTTCACTTAAATGGTGTTGTAGCTACGTTTTTTTATTTTTTATGGATGATTACTATTAAAGTAAATTCACAAATTTTTACCAATACGATCATGTTATGGGGATTTTGGTGTCGAATAAAATTTTGGGCAGAAGAATTTCACCTCGGAGCTAAAAAGGAAGTGGGGGTACTTTTCGCTATTGATTGCCCCGAGGATTGTCGAAGTGGAGGTGGTGGAAGCTAGGGCGTTAACGTTGTTATCCAGGTGAGGTTTGGCTGGATGTTTGAACGGTCGCTGACTAAGTGCATTGATTACCGTTAGGAAATATTATTGGAAGACACGGTGGGGAGTTCTTGGCCTTTAGCTGGACACGACTCGTACTTGTTGTTAAGGCTTTTCAAAACGTCTGAACGCTCCTTTCTCTTTTATTGTCTTCTTCCCTTATCGGCTTGCCCTCGTCGTAATGCAAATGGAAAACGTATTAACGTCGCGTAATTGGCAAAGTGGCCCTAATCGATGAGTCGACCGGTTAAAGCTTCCAATAAGTTTTAGCACCCAAGTTGTGCTCGACGCCAATATCAGTTATGGCAACCTGTTCACTTGGCCAATGAAAGGGCCAAGTTTTGGAATTTGTTGTTGGGAAAATATTTTGAAATACCCGGTGTGCCTTTTGATGGTAAGTTTCACGTGGATTGGAAATTATTCAAAAGATCGTTTCCTTATGACAACTAAGTTGATGAGATTTTTCGTGCGGTTTGTAATAGCGAATTGAGAATTTGTATTTTAGTATACATGGAGAAAATGTTTTTCTTTGAAGATAATGTTCTCCCTTTATGGAAGCGTTGTTCTTGATGAAAATATCGCTAAATGGAGAAATCACTTGAAATTGTAAAAGTAGCGTGCGTCTCCAACGTTAGATATAATGGATTCGAATTTGGATTGTAGATTTTCTTGGCATGCATAAATTTATAAACCCGTTTTCAATTCAGTTTGCTTTTATGTAAGAAGTTTGAATTGTTTTGAGTCATGTGAAGTCTTTTTAAATCTTTTTGGTTGTTTGTCCAGCATTAAAATTATTCAAAAAATTTTACGTACTGTACTATACGCAATAATTACAAGTGAATCGGTATGGCAGATGATAAATATAAGTGTATCCGACAAAGTTTCACTATTTTGAAATTAATTTTAAATTGATTATTCCCAACTCTGATAATCATAATTTTATACGCGTACAGGGCTAAGCTTATTCTAAATTTAGCTTTTTATTTAATCATTACATACTCATTCTCATTATTTTTGTACTTGTCGCCTGTCATTGAGCTGCCAATTTTATTGCATTTATTATTTTAGTTATTTCTTTGGTCAAACAGTGTAGCTGTGTGTGTTTGTTTATTGTGACTATATCCTTTAGGATGCTGTAATATTAAATAAAATATAAATAAAACAAATTAACAATTTATACACACAAAAACAATGAATGAACAAATTTTTTTTGATATTTCATGAACAGATACCGATATATAGAAATTCTAAATGAAAGAAGTTTTGTCGAATTTTTATTATTTTTTACTATTATAATGTTGACTATTTCCTTATACTTTAGTCTACATTTATATTGTCAGAAAAATTGAATTAAATGTGAATATTCATAGGATTTTAATGGTAGTTTTTTTTTTAATATTTTACAACATCAAATTAACTTTCTTGTCATTGACAAATTTTTACAAGTCTTATTACATAAACTGTTTTGTATATCTACTTATGAGTAATATGGTCCGTGTAAACTCAAGAACCTCCGAACCGATTCGAAGGAAAACTTTTATTTTTATACTGTATATTTCAAGGCCTCTTGTCACATGAAATTTTTGGTCTGGCAAGTGGAGTAATTTGTAGACAATATTTTCTTCCCAATTCATGAAAACTGGTTGGCAAGGAGCTGATATTACCGTTTTTTTATTAATTGCTCCTCTTGACAAACCAAAAATGGCGTTGTCAGGAGGTATTTAGAATTACATAAGCTAGTTTAAAGTATTATCTCGTAATTTTTTAGCATTAAATAATCGACATTCTACTCAAGCAAAGTTTCTTGAACATTTTAGTAATGTATAATTAAATAATTATATAATTTAATATTATATAATAAAATTTGTTCAGTCAGAAACCATATTAGGTTTTCTACCAAGAATCGATCCATTGACTAAGTTCTTTATCATCATTTTTTGTTTTATTACAAGAAAAAATAAACTTTTTTCTCTCGGTGGTCCTTTTTTTTTTTTACTAGTTGTCTGGAGTGCAAAAGTGAATGACTAATTACACTAACGACCAAGTAGCAACCCATCCATCAATTCGTGTTCCACGTTGTTGTAGTTGGTAATGTCATTAAGCAAACGCCCGCTAAACACTGTTGATGATCCATCAGCTGTGAAGAGGTCTCTTGATCAGCAAAGAGAACTGAAACATCTAGAAGGGGTTAGATGAGTGTGTAAGGGAGAAGGAGGAGGAGGAGGTGGCAATGTTGTTCTCCATCTATTGGGGGTTCTTGAAACGTTCGTTTTTCTACCCGGAAAAGGAAAAGAGGGATGAGAGGGGAGGGATTGTGAAAACAGCAGCAGCGTTTTCTTCCCCTCTTTTTGGGGGTGTCCTTTTATTGGACATCTCCGAGTGTTATTATGCCTCGATGATTCTTTAGGAGCTGTTGAGAAGGTGGCGCGAGCAAAGAAGGAAAGGGGGACAAGGGTTCGTTTCCGCGATGATAACTTGATGTGCGTGGGTGGGGGATGAAGCGAGGCAAACCTTTTCTCTTCTCGTATGTATTATGGGCGACCTGCGATGCTCGCTTGAGTGACTTCGCCTTCATCCTGCTTAAGTTTGCCACGTTGGGTTTTAGGTAAGGGTGGTGTTATTATGAGTAACTAGTGGGAAGTGTTGACTTTTCTTCCTCCTGCTGTGCTCATGGATGCCGAAAAGATTTTTCTTACACCTATCACACGAAAATTTTTCTTCCGTTCACTTTATTTTTTTTTTTTTGATGAAAAATTTGGTATTTTAATTAACTTTTTTGGCATTTCTGACTGTTTTTTTATGTGGTTATTAGTGAAGCATTGGTATTCTCAGTTATTGATTTTAGTTGACTAATTAGTATTTTTTTTTTAAATAAAAGGAGAAGAGCTTTCTCTGTTTTCAGATAATGATCCCTCGGTTTCTACCCGTTGTTGTTGTTATTGTTTATCAAGAAAAAGAAGAAAATTTGTTGTGTTTTTCGGTTTTTGAAAGTTATCCGAAACAAAAATGACTTTCTATAGATAGTCCCAGTTTTTCTGTCTGAACAAATAGGATTATTATTATTAGGTTTGTTTTATTATTCGTTGTTTATTTATTTGTTACCAATCCTGATTTGATATCTTTTTTTTATATCATAGCTTAATTATGTTATACAGGGTGTCCCTAAAAGGTCTAGTCAAATTTTCAACCAGATGATACTCATCAAAACAAAGCAAGCAGCACAGCACATATAAATATGAGTCCTGAAATGCGTCACTTCTAAAATTACAAGTTAAAGTTACTGTTTTCATAGGCTTATTTGTCTCATAATCGCTGTAGGTATACAAATGAGTACGCATTGTTTATATGGCCCCGTGTTTATAAGGAACCTTTGCTTCAGTTCGATGACTAACAGGTGTAGATAAAATTTTACTAGATTTTTTTAGGAACACCCTGTATATCATAAGAAGACTACTGGTTACCATTACGGTGAAAACTGTGAAATGTCTAGAAAGTCCTATAGTACGGTCACTTGGAATAATGAATATGTGTGCTTTGCATATCCAATTAGTGACTTAATTGGCAGTTCGTTAGCGTAAATCGGATTTTTCCTGCTTCATAGAATCTAAGCTTGAATGTTATAGTCTCATCGTTCCCATGTTTGACTTGCATTAGTGTAGAAACAGTAAAAGGTAGTCTAGTGATGGTAATTGACGTTTCTCCGAACGACGTAGTGCTGCGTTCGATAAAGGGTTTTTTGGCTTCCTTATAGATCCAACAAAACGTAGCAGTCAGTGGATGTAAGTTTAGCAAACGGTTTGGTTCTTTGTGCGATGCTATTTCTGCTTTGGTGGAAGCCAAAGCTAGTTCTTTGTCTGTTTGGATTTGCTCGACTGACAGAGAAGAACCGCAAGCTGAGCGGGTATCCGTTTTTTTTTCTTCTGCTTTTATTCGTTTTTTCCGTTTCTTTGGCCTACTACTTTTACTTTTTCCTCTTCTCTTCTTTGATTCGTTTCTTCCCTGTTTTTTTTCTTTCTTCTCTTGCTTTTCCTTTTCTTTGCCCCCTCAAGCCAGATTGTGGCAAGAAGAGGAAGGAGCATTCGAAAACGCCAACGAACCGTGCTTTTTTGGGGGATTTCTCGCAGCGATGGAAACGTTTGCCTTTTTGATCCGAAGCTTTAAAAGAAAAATTAAAAAGAAAAGCATGAAGAATATATATATATATATATATATATATATAT
>JAQIWH010008238.1:0-10462 GCA_034695005.1 Cryptops parisi | reverse complement strand
AACCTGTTTACATTGAAAAAATTTCATATTTCAAAAACCCATTATACCCTGAAAATAAACATTTGAAATCCTTAATTATCTCATGTACTACACAGGTATGACCCTGATTACCCGCCATAATATACATGTTAAACTCAAAAATACCACAAAATGATACAAGAAACTGGAAAACACCTCATTTATACAGAAGGCCTGCTGTATGTGAAATTCCTGAAAATCTCATTTCATCTAAGCTTTCAGTTTCTCGAATGTTCCATTCTTTGAACAATTTTATTTCTCCAAAATTATGTTTTCTCAAATATTTCATTTTCCCGAATTTCTCGTTTTTCCAAAACTTTGTTTTTTTTTTAAAAAAATCACACAATTGCGATATTGTCGTTAAATCGCGAAAATTCAATCGAAATTGCGTTATGTGGATTTCATGAATAACACTATTGCGAAAGAAAAACAGCAAATGTTATACAGACAAATTGCATTACGAATTCTAAATACGTAATAAAAACCGTACGTGAGTACGAACAATATAATACGGGAAAAGAATTCATCTCGTAATCATAGTACTAAAAATGTATAGTTACAGAAATAAAATACCGGTAACACAAAAAAGCTTACAAAGTTGATCGATTGTAAAGTGTGTTTTTTGCACGCTTACAAAAAAAAGATTCCGTACTCTTTTATTTATTTTGCAAAGGCTTCGTTTATTGTGCTTAATGCATAACAGCTCAACATCGTACCAGCAGATTAATTTTTTTTATTAAAAATGAAGAAATAATAATCACTAGTACACAATTAATAGAGTACACAATAGAAAAGTGAATTTTCTTTGCATCAGACAATCGACAAATATAAACACATAGCTTTTTTATGAAGATGATAATATTATGATACAGTGATCAATCATAACGTTAATAGAAAACTAAATGTACTTTACATTTCATATCATTAATTAAACAAAAATATAAGGCGTAAAAGTTTTACGTCACAAGATAGCTAAGGTAAAATATTTATGGTGCAAACTTTTTACGCCAATATTTACAGCGTATAAAATTTCGCATTTCAAGATAATTGCATTTAGATTTATCAGATACAACAAGAAAAGAAATCAACCAATGAGAGACTGAGTTTGTACACTTTATATGATACGCCCACATATTTACTGTTTTATGTCTAGTTATCTCTATTTATGCCTCGTTACGTCAATTGAATTTTATATTAAGTTGAATCCGAAATATAATTAACGAAATTAATTAATTAATGCGTTTATGATACGTTATATATACCATGTAAATGTAATGGTGTATATATAAATATATATTACAAATATCTGTATATTTATGTTCATTAACTTTGTTGTTAGACGTCAGTAAATTTTCATTATATTGTTCAAGTTTTATATTAAATTATTTATATATTTTATAAAAAAAAAATATAATGAAATTTAAATAACATTACGAAATGACATCAATAAATAATATTACAAATAACGTTTGTTACCCGGCAAAGTTTAAAATCAACGAATTGTATAGCGCCTAGGCAAAAAATAGATTTCTATACTTTGCCTAGCCCGTTTTGGCAAAGTGTGACAAAGGTATATACATATCTTGGTTAGGTTAAGTTAAGGAGGATTCCCACTATCGCGTTTTTAACGCCGCGTTAAAAACCAAGAACGACATCGTACACAGCGTTTGAGCCTAGGCAATTCTCACTACAGCGTTGGGCATGGTGATGACGTCAGACGTTGGGCTTATCACAGTACATGTACCAACTCTTGTCCTGCCTGATTGGTCGAGGGTTAGCTAACGCAGCCTTAAAGTTAAGCTCTAGTCAACTCGAAGGAACGTTCTAAAAAAGTCAGCTTCAGGGCTCAATGAAAAGCTCGAGCCAAAATGCCGCGTTACCGCGATAATGGAAATCGTGCTTTAGTTAGGTAATTTTTACAATTTTCTCTAAAAGAATGCTTGGCCTAAAATTTTAGGCCAAATTTTAAACCTAACCAAAACCTGTACCTAATAGCACCATTTCAAAGGTTTTGCCAAAAACATGATCGGCATTCTATCAAATGACTTGGGCATTCTATAGAATGCTAAGACACTATACTTTGACGGTAACATTGATTAAAGAACATTAAATTTGTTATGTTGCAAAAACTATGATCCATTTGGTTCGCATATAAGAATAAGATCACGTGACTTTTTTAGACACTTTTCGGTTTATTTAACAAACATTTTCTTTATGTGTGTAATAAATGATAACAATTTTTATGTACTGTATGATTATTTTTTTGTTAAAAAATCCGTACGTTACGTTTGTATTACAATAATATACTACTGTGCATATCACTAAAACTACAAATCAACTCAAGCGCTTACATTCTGTAATTTATTACAAAACATATTTAGTATTATGTTATATATAAATATATATAATATGAAAAGAAAAAAAGTATTATACGAGCGTATCTATATGCTTTTATGTTCGCTGTTATAAAAATGGAAATACAAGAGTAAATCTTTTTCGTTGTTTGTTGTGGTGATATGGAAAAAAAATATTGTGCGAAAATAAAAATTTATTTTTATTCTGTATTGTTTGCATCATTCCATAACTTACTCACACGAGCGTTATAAAATATTGAAAGTAATTTTTTTTGTGTATTTGTCTGTCTGTATTTCTCTTTTCAAACTAAGTTTTCTGTTCGTTAATGAGACCATTTCCATCTGTCTTTCAATTTTCAAACACATCATTATGTCCTTCGTGCATTTGATGATCACTCTCACGTCCGCGCTTTCTTGATGACTTCCATTTTTTCCACTTTTTTTTGGGAGGGGGGGATTTTTTTGTAATACTAAAAATGCTTTATTCAGTCACAATTTCAAATAGCCATAAATGGAAAAATTCATGATGACTTTAAAATGGAAACGACATTTCAAGATAAAATGGTCGTTTCAAAACTAAAGTCATTATTGACGGCAAATTTCAGTAAAAAAAAAAGTATCAAGGAAAAAATCTTTTAGACGGCACATAAAATGTAATAATGTAGGAATACCTCGTTTAACGTTTAAAATCATAACTTCGTTATAACGAAGATTCGTTTATAACGCTCTTTCAAGAAATTCTGACTAATGACGAATCCAAATTTCGAAAAGATTGAATTTTTTTACAATTTTACTTTGAATGAGAAAAGTGAAGAAAAAATCGATATTTTATTCGTTTTCATGTTAAATTCGGGTTATCGAAAAATTGATCATAAAAAATTAGGGTTATCGAAAATTCTGGTTTTCCAAAATTCGATTAATCTGGGATATAAAAACATTAAAATTTCGATAACAGAAACATTGGAATCGACAAAAAAAAAATCGAAATATTGAAAATTCGAGTTTTTATCGCACACTGAAATGGGCAAAAATTCAACTTAACGATAATTTGGGCTTTATAATATTGGAATCGTCAAGAAAATCCAGTTATGGAAAAATTGAGATATCAAACGTTATCTGAATTTTCTCATAACTATATAATTTTTTCATAACATATTTGAAAGATGATTCCCACTATCGCGTTCTTTACGCCGCGTTGAAAATCAAGGACGACGCGACGACGTCGAGCACAACATTTGAGCTTAGGGTCTAGGCAATTCACACTACAGTGTTTGGAGTCGTGTATACGTCAAACATTAGGCTTTATCACCGCCCATCCTCGAAAAAAATTTCAAATTTCGTGAATGAGCTGCAAAATAGTTGGGTTTCCAGGCAATTTCCCTCTACTCGTGGTTGTATCTCAACATGGAAGCATGGGATAGCAGTATCTACGTCATGAACTCCTGTCTACCTGATTGGTCGAGCGTCAGCTAACTTGGCGTTAAAGTTAGTTGTGGTCAACGCACTCTAAAAACGTCGGCTTCAAGGCGCGATGTGACGTCACACTGGAAAGCTCGAGCCAAAACGCCGCGTTACCGCGATAGTGGAAATCGTGCTTTACATCAAACGTTGGAATCGGAAAAGATGTGGGTTAAGCCTAGATGAAATTCGAATTTTCAAACATTCAGTTGTGTAGACCAGAGCATCGAAATTCGAAAAATAAACACAGCTTGAAATAATACAAAGTAAAATTATATTCGAGTTATAAGGAAAATAGAAATTCGAGTTTTGGAAGATCCAAATTTGACGGTGTTCTGTAGTAAACTTATTTTTTGTATATGTTTTTTCTCTGTAACTGTGCCAAGTTCAGGTTGCAGCGGTTTGGATCGATACAGACATCTGTTAAATCTGTATTATTGATTTCGATGTCAAAAAAGGATGGAAATGATTCTGACAAAAACATCCTTTAAGGTCTTACATAAATATTTAATTAAAAAAAAAACATAAAAAAACTCAACAACATACAAGTTCCGGTATTAATTCAGAATGTTGTCAACATATTTTGGTAACATCTTTCGGGAGGTTTATCTAATAGTAACCTGAGAATTGTTCGACATTCACAACTTTTCGAATATTTACGACTTAAAATTATAATTACTCATTTGAGATTTTTTTTATTTAAACGATTTTTAGCTTCAATAATTCGCGATTTAGTTGTTCAAGCACAATGATTGTGAATATTTGAGGATTGTAAAATGTATATTCGCGATTCAAAATTATATATGACACCTATTTAATAGTTTGAATATAAAAAATCGTGATTTTGTATTTGTTTAATGACGTTAAATTATTGTGGATTAAAATTATACGTCAACTATTTTGTAACATTTTTGATTGATTCTGACAATATTGGTTCAAATATCCGAAATTCAGTCTTTCACGAGGTTTGAATAATCGCAATATAAAAGCAACCAGAATGTATTACTATTTCGCTACAGCAAAATATGGATATGAATTTGCCCTTTTATTTTGCAAGCAGACGTAGAGCGTGGCTTAACATCGTCACGTGACACCAGAGGCAATAACAGTAATTAGTAATAGTTTTTGGTAGTATTTTATTTTTAATCCTTTGGAAAGTGCGTAGTCACATTTGTGACTAGGCGGACCTTTACTGATTTTTCTTATAATTGTAATGCAACATTTTGATTCAGATTTGCATAGTATTCGCGATTAGACAAATTGTTGATTTTCTCACCACTCGTAACTTTGGCTTGGAACATTTACAAATTGATAGCTGAATGGGTGTCCGAAACATTCATCGACCACAATTCATCGAAACAGATCAGTTTATTTTTTCTAGATTAGGTTAGGTGAAAATGTTACCTGTAATAATCGAATTTTCACTTGTAATATAATCGAATCATTTTCAGTGCAGTAGCACAGAAAAACGGTTAAAAACTGAATTAATTTTCTATGTTTTTCAGTTTTTAATTGTTTTTCCGTGCTGCTTGTGTTCTTTGTTTTAGTGTTCTTGTCTGTGTTTCCCATGAAAAAGCCTTTCAGTACAAAACGTGAAACGCTTTTCATCAACATTGTACCCAATCAGTAAAGGTAGGGGATGTTTTTTGAAAAAATCTCTTTTTTATCAATTTTTTTAACTATAGTTTCTCATAAAAACATGCACATTCCACTTACAAATTATATTTTTTACGCTCTTATCTAGGTTTTTCTTACATTTTATTTACATGTTCATTTGTAACTTATTATTGATTCCAGTTTTCATGTTTTTTGTATTCTTTCTTTCTTTCTCTAGTTTCCCTACTCTGAATAACATAAACTAAAAACAGGTAAGCAAAACCAAACAAACTATAAATAAAATAAATTAAAAAACTTTTAAAAAAAGGCTTTTATTTTGCAAATGCACTAAAAGTTAAAAAATAAAATTTTCTTTAATATCCTAAAAATGTTCGTAACACACATGACTAAAAATAAAAGCGTGGGCGTACAGGTTTAAAATTTTACTCACATCCCCTGTGTAATAGCGCAATCCCCTGTGGATTGCGTTCCTGAGGAACGCAATCCTTTTAAAATAAAAAATAAAAAAAATGAAATAAAATTTAATTAACGTTAGCGCCCAGCCCACGCTTTTAGTTTTAGTCATGTGTGTTAAGAACATTTTTAAGATACTGAAGAAAATTTAATTTTTTAATTTTTAGTGCATTTGCAAAATAAAAAGCTTTTTTTAAAAGTTTTTTTTAAAATTTATTTTATTATCTTTACCGTTTATTTCAATTTGGAATAGAATTGTTGTATTGTCTTTCAATGTTGTATTATTATAATGTTGTAATCAACTGATTTAACATTGTTAATAACGAAGCTACTAACTACCAGTTTCATTTGAATAAGGAGAGTTGATGACTGCTCGGTTACCGTTAAAATCGTGACTTGGTATTTTTCTTGTCGACGAGGTGACATCTGGTGTTTCAGTGTGGACGGCGTAGTTTCGAGGAAATTTCTTCTTTGGGAAACCAAGCAAAGAGGTTCTTTGTGGCTTTCAACACCTTTTTCTCCCACGCTTAGAAAATCCTTCGATCGAGCTGGAAGAGCTGGTAGTCGATGTCTAGCGATGGGTTTTTCGGCGAACGAGCGAGTTGTTACTCTGTGTTGCTACGAAGAGGACCAACAAACAACTTGCAAGTGCTTTCTGCTCGTCGCTGAGCCTTCTTTGTGGTTTTTGAAGGGGAGTGCCACTGGCTAAGCGCTTGTCTTTTAAGTGGAAGTTTTCTCAAAACAAGGATCGAGAAAAAAATACGAAGGCGAGGAAAAGTGAATCGCGATTAACTAGAAAATCCTTATTTTGTCGAGCTAGAAAGAGCCTCTCTTTCTCTCTTAAGTGGGAAAGAGAAAAAAATTCTTTTCTTTGTTCAAAGAGATGGGGGTTCTTCTTCTTCTTCTTCTCTAGCTAGCGTTGGGGTTTCCATCTCGATGGAAATAGTAGGGGAAAAGATGGTGAAGCGTAGAAAGAGAGGGGGGAGGGGATTTCCATTCACTGCCCCCCTATCGATCGTCGTTCTTTTTACTTCTCTTCATCCTCTCGCAACCCGTCTTTCGATTCGTCTCATCCACCGTAATTCTCTCTACAACGTTCCAAGTCGCGTGATGCATTTCGCATGAAGCCGATGATGGGACCTCTTGAGAGAGAGAGAGAGAAGACGACGACGACGAGGTGGAATTGAACGAAACAGGTTACCCGAAGGGGAACACGCTTTACCCCCCCCCCTTCCCGTTTTCCTCTTTTATTTTTAAAATTTATATTTCATGCCACCACGTTGGTGGCCGATTCGTTTTGACCCCCGGGCGGCTCCACGTCGTTGTTCGTTCGTCGGTCGATGTTCACAAATTCGTCTCGTCGAGTGACAACGAACATGGAACCATCGGGTGGCGTGACTCGTTATCGGACCTACCACCGACGACCCATCCGTTGGTCGTGGAGTTGAAACGCGACAGTTGGCTCGCAGGCACCTTTTTTACCCACCCGATCAATACCTTCCCCGCGTGAAGAGGTGTTCTGTTTGTCGTGTCCATGAACACGATGGGCGTGATTGCCCTGAAAGAGGTTTTGGTCAGGACTTCAATTTTTTAATCGACTCGAGCGAAGGAGAACGAGGAACATACTTCTATGAACTACGTCTCGTGTCGGGTGAGCCATGTTCTCGTAATTTTTTTTTTCGATAGAACGTGTCGGCCGTCCGAGTGGCTCTTCGAAAGAAGGGGATAAGATTCATTTGAACGATTACAAACGAGTGGGAGGTGGGGCAGAAATAGAAATTAGGAGGGGGACTGGATGAAGAGAGAAACGGAAAGTTGACGTTGGCGAGCGCGGGAGGAATGATGGGTCATTAGGGTTGTCGTGAAGAGCGAACCCGAGTCGGTGGGATATCGATCGGCGTGGAGAAGGGGGGGGGGATCAATTCTGTCCCCCCAGAGAGAGAAAGGCGGCCGGTCACGTGCTCGTCGTGCCAATCGTTCCCTCCTCCTCATTCCAGGGCATTATGCAATCGGAGAAAATTTGCCCTCCGAAATACGAAAAAAAGAATGGGGGAGAGGACTAGGTGAAGGGAAACACGAGGGGGGAGAGAGAGAGAGAAGAAGAAGAAGAACTCAACTGGCAAAGGCGTGGGTGGAATACTAAGTAAAAAACACCGACAGAAGTATATAAAAAAAAAATCCCAAGAACGATTCCACGATGTTGTCTTTTTGCTTCTGTTTTTTCTTTTCGGTCTTTCGGTCATCGTGGTTATCAGTTGAAGTAGCTCGATCAAGTTTTGAAGAAATAGATGTTTTTCGTAAGCGCAACGCTTCGAAGTGTCTAGCCAAGAGACTTGAGATTTGATCATAAAAAAAAGATTGACTTTAAACTGAAACTGAAACTTACGGAGATGTATAAGAAATATTTGAATGGCATTATTCACACAAGGTTATGCTTTCTTTCATTTATTTATTTTATTTTATTTTATTACATTACTATACATTTTTTAAGGACAAACAGAATTACAGATAAAAATGTGAAAAATTTTATGTACCGATACTTTATTCAAATAATATTCTTAATAATAGGTTTTTGAAATAAGAGCATATGTGATGTGAGAGATGTGAGAAAGAAGAGCATTTGAAAAGAACATGTGCTGTACAGCAGAGAAGTTGGCCAGCACGTTGATGTGGTCTACTACTAAAATCCTGTTTCGACCACTAATCTCTTCGTTTAGTGTTTACCCAATTAATCGATTTATTTAACCATAAAATTGCTTATCCGTATTTTCCGTGAAGTAAAACGAGACGTTCGGGGTTCTGTTTTACATGAGCTTTGCTGTCGTTGCTCTGAATTGACAGGATTGCGTGTACGACAAAAGGTTTTCAATGAAGTTAGGAATTATCCAATCACGTGCTTTTTGGCTCTGGTCGATCTTGGATAGTTTCCATTATGTTGTGTTATTGATAACCAAAAGAAAAATTACGATGGTGTTGTGGCAGCCTAGAAGTGTTAATAGCTGAGCTAACTAAGTAAAAAAAAATAGATTCAATTTAACAGATTTTTTCAAATTAAACTACAGTAAGTTAGTTGAATTGTGTTAATATTTCTTACACTATTGTCAAATAAAAATTACCAGTACAATTGAGATAAAAAAATTATATGCAGAAAATTTGTGCTCAATTCAAAAATAAAGCAAATAGATAAGTCATACAAAAAGTTATACAAGAAATCAGAGAAAAAAAAGTGTTTACAAACAACGACAGAAAAATAGTCAAAAATTATAATTTACATAATAAATATTAAAAATATCAAAAATATTATTGTCAAATTTCGTGCATACTATTACAATTATATATATATATTTTTTGGACCATTGATGTGTAGTTACATATTGAGATTTTGTTACTCTTGTTTGTATAATATAATTTTTTGTGTTGTTCATTTATTTCTACATCGGAATGCAGATTTAAAATAAAATAAAATAATTTTTTTAAGGTATAGCAACTAATTTTTTATAGTAACGAATAAATTTAGAGTAGAAAAGTAGAGACGAAAGAGGAAAACGAAGAAATATTGGAAAGTAGTAGTGGTAAAGGTTGGATTTGGAGGAAAATGAGGGTAAGTAACGCTTAGCTGATGGAGGCGAATTAAAAACGAATCCTGAAATTTTTTTTTAGGAAGCGTTTACCTTTCCTCTAAAAGATAAGAACGTTGAATGAAATGGGGAAAAAATTGAGCGAGCGTCGTTCGAATCCTCTCTACGCAACTCGTTATCTCGGTGGTGGTGGTGGAGGATGAAGAAGAAGAAACTTCGTTTCCCAATTTTTCTTCTTGTTTTTCTTCTTCTTCTTCTTCTTTCCGGAAACCTCGTGGTGGTGGTGATGGTGGTGGTGGTGGGTGAGGAATGGAGGTGGCTTGTTCCCGATAAGCAGTTGGCGCGCCTTGTTCCGTTCGACGTTCAACGACGACGACTACTATTACTACTTCCAACAGCAGTGTTCTTTTATTTCATTTTTACTGGAAAAACCTCGAAAAACACTGTCTCGATTTCGTAGGATTGAATCCTATATTTTTTTTTGTTTTTGTGGATGCGGTTTCTTTTCCAAGTTTCGATGAGGGTCGTCGTCGATGATGCGGGTGATGCCAACGAACAAGCAATGGGTTTCAAAAAGAATATGAAGCTGATCCAGTCAAGTTGTTTGTTTGTTTGTTTGTTTTTTTCAACTTTATTTTCCATGAGTTGTTTCTTTTTGCAGAAGCGAAGTATTCTAAAATTGCGTGCGTTGTATTTTTTACAATTTTTGTATTTAACTTGGCTTGTCCGTTATGTGTGTGTGTGCTTGTGTGCTTCAACACGTCTATTTTGACCAACTATCCGATATCCCAGAAAGCTGAAATTTGAAACATATACACAGTCCGTGGTACATTTAATTTTATTAACTTTTGACGGATCAATGTCGTGTCGATTTCTACATTATGTCACGTGAAGGTAGAGTTTTTTTCTCGCAGTGTTGCTGGCGTCACAACCACATACTGTGCTTCAATTCAAGCAAGGTTAGCCAAATCAGGCATCGTTATA
>JAQIWH010008237.1:0-10463 GCA_034695005.1 Cryptops parisi | reverse complement strand
CTTTCCTATTTCGCCAGCAGCGTCACCTAACGGCGAACTGTGTCCTACGAGTATACGATTCCATTTTCGAGGTGACGAGAGAACGAGACGCCCCCTTTAATTAGCGGATAATGGCGTTTCCGTGTTTCCTCCCCCTTCCCCCTGGCTCTTTCGTTTTCAGTCAGCCCTCCCTCCCCACTCGCTTCCTTGCTTTTCTCTTCTAAAAGAGGGTGAGCATAAGGGAGGGGGACGAAAAATAATTTCGAATTAGAACGCGACTAATGAAATATTAAGCGTCAACCTTTTTCATGCCCTTTTTTTCCCCCTCACCGTATCGTCTACTACTACTACTATTACTATTACCATCTCACCTTCACTCCATTTCGTCCTGTCGGTTCTCACTTTAAATCGAGTCTAAAGCCCGTGTTCATTTGTTAACAAAATTACAATTGATGAAAATCGCGAATAATTTGGTAAACATTTCACTGCAGTTGAAAAAAAAAATTGTAAAACAATATCACATTTGAATTGAAGGGCTCCGTGCAGCATAATGGTAAGCCACACTTTTTCAAAAAAACTGACATTTTTACATCAAACTGTTTCTCAATGCTGTTTCTAGTTTGTTACATGACCCCTTTCTGGGTTTTTCTTAATAATATAAAAACAAAGATAAGTAGACTAAAATAGTTTTCCACATTATGTTCACCATCTGTGAGAGTTGTTTTTCCGCGCGTGTTTGTACTAGCAAGTGGCGAGCGTATCGTAGAAGTTATTAAAAAATTATTAGAAAATGGCGACTCCTCGGGAGAAAGCTCAATGCGTTGCGTGGTGTATCGAGTCAGAATCAGACATACAGATACAGCGAAGTTTTAGAACGAGGTATGAACGATATTCACCATATAAGGCTATTATGCGCGCATGGTACTTGTCGAACCACTTGTCGTTGGTTTTGACGACTCTGTATAATACCACGCAGACCAACCCATTGAGCTTTCTCCTAAGGAATCTTCATTTTTAATAATTACACATTTCTACACCACGCACGCCACCTAGATATACAAACACGCGTGGGAACAACTTTGACTGATTAGTGAACATAATGTGAAAAACTTTAATTTTTGTTTTTTGAGCAAGAAACAAAATAGGAAAGAAAATGTATAGACACCCTGTATAACTTCCCAATGAACCTCAACAGAATCTAGCGTTGCCAAATATATAAAAATCTATTACGCAACCATTCAGAAAATCGTCTCGAACCACAAAGCGCAAATTAATATTACTACCCATAGTGGCGTTCACCATTCCTTATTAGTTCAAATACATTTTTAAAAAAATTACCATTAAATACTCCCACTGTGAACAAATAACCTAAACTTACTTCACATTTGACGAAACAATAAATTCTCACAAACTGTGAACAAACAATAATCACCCCCCCCCAAAAAAAAAAACAACAACACGTGGAGAAGATTGCATCGATAGTTTTTCATTTCTGCTGTCTGGCTACTTTGGCGGTGAGGGTGGTCAGGGTGCAAAACAAACGAAAAAGTGCTTCGCTTCATTTCGACAACCCTCTAATAGATTGGTGTCTAGGCGTCGGTTGAACCGGAAGAACCGGTCGTAAGTCATGAAGGTATAGCAGCCATGTCGGCACTCTGTCTTAGTTAATGAAGGCGTTGGAGCCGCTCACGTTCTTCTACAAACACACAGGGTGCCGCCAACACAACCTCCATCCTGCGACCACACACTAGCACCTACATCGTGGCTATTCCCTCCTTACCACCTCATAGGTACGCCAACACAAAAATAAACATACAAATAAAAAACAACACCCAGCAAAATAATAATAATAATAATAATCTTTGCACAAAAAATGGCGACCGTCGTCGGTTTGTTTAAACTGCATTTTACCACAAATAAAAATATCAAATCTGTGGGCCTCAATTATTGAAAACAGTTCCTAATTGGTTTCAAATATGTTATGAAAAACGTATATAAAAAGTCAATAACCCCAATAAACAAGTTTCCTTTTTTTTAAAAAAAAATGTTGATATAACAAAAAATCGCACGAAAAACAACAGACGCTATTATTTACGTGCGTGTACGATATAAAGGTGTAAACGATTGCCTTTGAAGTTGACCGCTTCAAATCTCGTGTTGGGGACCATTCACAATTTTTTTTTGTATTATCTCGAGGTACCATTTGCGGTATCTTTTGAGTCCCATTTTTTTTACACGGGGCTAACATCTCCCCTTAGACTTCATTACTCGCACAAACAGACTAGATAGTATGTGCTCAGGTTTAATGAATGACACTGCGAAGTTGTTTTTTTTTAACCCATGTAATTTTTTTTTTTAAATAAAAGCTTTTTTTACTTACATTTTTATTTTAACCTTCCGATTAAAACGAATGATCTCCGAGTGGTTAATTAAAAGATTATGTACCTTGTTTTTGAAACCTCAGTTTTTAAACACTTCATATTGATAGAAAGTCTGTTTTAAAAAATCTAAACAAATATTGTACATACGCCACGAGATATTTTTGTTCATCCATAATCTATGTGGTCACTAACTTGCTGACGATTTGCACAGAAGTTGCTCAAACACATAGGGTGTAGTAGTCAACCAAAATCACTATTAAATCGTTGAGGCTTTTTTATCATCGTTTAATATGTTTGAGGTGGTGTCTGGATAAAAGGTTTATATACGAGAGGCACTGGATGTCGAATTACCTCCTCATTTTTACCATCACCATTCCCATTACATTCTGAAGCATGTATTTTATGTTTTATTTATATTTTTATTTACACTTAACACGATGAACGATGGATCCATATTACAAAATTAAAGTAAAACCAGAAAACAAGCAATAAACGCAATGAAGTAACAGATATAACCAAAAGAAAACCAAAATAAAATAAAAATAAAAATAACCTAAATTAAAACACAATTTTTGTTTTGAAAAATAAAATAAAATAAAACACAGATTTGATACAATGAATTACAAATGATTATACACAAGTATAAAAGTTAAATCACTCGTACTCGCACTAAAAACATAAAAACTACCACCGAATAAACATTCGGTGTCAAACGACCACTGGTTGCAGTATGTAGGGATTTATTGCTTTCGATATACTCCATATTTATATCAATAAGTATGATAATCCACAATAAGCCTGGCAAATTACCCGAAATCATGACATTGTTTTATTGTAATTCTTTTAAAACTGTATCTACCGAACACGTTTTTGGCTTCACAAATGTATCGACATTTCAATAACATCCGTTTATTCTTCACAATAAAACGAAATAAATTTCGACTTCTCATAAATTTCATATTCCTTTCAATATTCCTGCCAAACTTGAAGCCCGCTATCCCTATAATGTCTTTAATGACTGGAACATACTATCAATACGACTACGTAAAGTTACCACTTACTCAAATAGGAATTTCAAAACGAACAAAGTTTTTGCTAAATTACTTTTTCACCACATCAATGGCATTAATTGACTGTCTTGAATTTGTCAGTCTGGTTTACTTTTATTTTTGTGTGTGTTTTATTTGTACTTTGTTCTTGTTGACCATCATAATCGAATAATGAAAAAAAAAATTAAACAATTTTAAAAAAAAAACAATCTTCAAACCTTCAAATAACAAGGGATATAGTAAACCAGGTAACAGTAAACGCCATTTCTCCCCTTCAGTTATATTTCAGTTAAGAAACGACATAGCCTACTGTACACAAGCGAGCATATTATAATTAATACAGTATACAAAAATACGACTGAAATTCAGCTGTTATACCTTTATCTATATACACAATTTTAACCGAGATCTAACTAAAGATACGGTCCTCCGGTGTGACCTCGGTGACAGATCTTTTATTTTTAAGAAGCATGTTTTTTGGGGGGAAGGAAGTTCGTCATATGAGAAAAATAATATAAAATAAAAAAAAACACGAACGTTATTAAAATGTTGATACAAATCGTATTACGTTTTTCAACGACTGCAATTTTGTGTATTGAAGTAACGTGTTTTCTTGTTTCTTTTTGTGTTTATTCAGGCGCCAAACAGCGGAAGAGCGAGAGGCGGAGCGTCAAGCGGCCAACCGTTTCATGATGAGTTTGCAAGCGGAGGCGCTGAGCAAGGCGGGCATGTACGACTCTCGTGATCCTATTTGCATCAACAACGCCTCGCTCAGCGCCCTCCAAAATCTGCAACCGTGGACCAATGGATCGGAAGCTGCTGAAGCCACTGCTCGGGAAAGGCCCCCCACTTACATTCAAACCCCATCTCTAGCGTCACCCATCTGCTGAACCATCCCCCCATTAAAAGCAAAACACAACATTCCGTTATCTTCCTTACCCCCAGCATCATATTTTCGAACCAACGAGGGCAGCCAATGAGCGAACGAGGAAAAAAATATATCCACCTGACACCCACGCCATATGAAATGATAAGTGAGGAGAATACAGACCACAATACTTTATTATACTTCATCGAAATCTATTCTTAAATAATACTATAATAATAATAATAATAATAATAATAATAATAATACTAATAATAATAATAATTCGAGGAAAACTAGATTCCGTTGATCAAATATATATAATTATAATGATAGTATTATAAATTTTAATAATAAAGCAACCAAAAACAATTTCTCTAGCAAATTTACCAGCAGTTTATATAAACAAAAAAACAATAAATAGAAGTGATGATTAACAGCAACAACAAACTATACCTACTGTTTAATAAAATGCGAACTGGACTTCAACCGTGCAAAGGTTTTTAATCACACGCTTCAATATATATATAATAATAATGCATTTCCTATGAACCACTTGTTCCTATGACAAAACTGTGACAAAGTTTAAACCACCTCACGTGATCCTTTGTTTTTCTCATCATCTTTGGGAGGAGAAGAAGCAAGTGTGTGTTAATCCAAACTGCGCTATAAAGATTTTTTTTTTTTGAGTAGAAAACGATGATCGGAAAAAATCCTTGTCCCAGCCTGGGATCGAACCAAGGACCTCTCGTACTCTGGAAGGGGAAAGTCTCATAAACTCCACTTTAACCTTCATCCGGGCTCTCATTGAGTGAGTGTTAGATGGTTCCAGCTAGCTAGCCTTCGCCACCCCAGTTCGATAGACTAATTTTTTAGAATTAAATTCGAAACTTCAAAATTTCGAAAAACATTGCACAATACTCCCCCCAAGCTGGCCAACCTCGGCACCAGGAAACATAAGTTTGAATAGAAAACAAGAATTTTTTGTTTACATTGTGTAAACATAGATCCATCGTCCTCGCATAATGACATTTATGTTATACTTTATATTCCATTATGACATTGTTGCATTTGTACATTATTTCGTTTTCAACATTGCGTTTCTCGTATGGACTTAGAATGGAATTTTATGGCGCATTATATATATATATATACAACAGGACTTGTATTATCATTTTATTTCCAATGAAAAAAGACATTCAATTTATCGTTACATGTATAAACGTTTTTTGCTCATCATCTCTTGTACATAAAAAACAAACTGGTTTCCAATCATGTAAAACTATACCCAGGGTATCATCTTTACGAACTATTTTACTTTTTCATATTATGTTATAATATTTTTATTTCCTTTTTTTATGGCTCAAAACGTCATTTTTTTCCAACTACAGCGCACAAAATTGATTTTTTTTTCTTTAGCTTTGTACTGATCTTACTTTAATTTCGGTGAAAATAAAAAAACGTCAAAGACAGTTTGAAAAATGGCATTGTTGTTGGTTACTGTTTTTATCATATACAACGACTAAATAGTTAACTATATAAAAAAGTTTTATAAACACTAATTATCTTAGTATCGACGGTTTTTTTTTCAACTATCGGAAATAATTTAAGCTGTCGTCCGGGTCAACATACTTGCTAAACGTTTTACAATAAAACTTTAAAAAAAATAAGAATAAAATAATGACACCACTTCGAAGGTGACAGAAATCACCGGTCAAGAAAATTAATTATGTCGCCTTAAACATGTTGGATTGTCCATGCAATATATGTTTGGAGCGAGCGTTTAATAAGTGTTGGAAAAGACAACTCCTTCGCATTGCCAACTTTGATTAAAACTTGTTGGAAATTGAACGTTACGAAGCAGTTAGTAATTACATAGGGTTGGGCGTGGGAGGGGATGTCACGTGTCTTTTTGCCATTTTCATGACCAGCAATTTGGTTCAGACTTTGTCACCCATGACCAAATATCAATTTAGATCTTTCTTAAAAAAATATTTTTAAAAAAAATATCAAAAAATAAAATAAGAGCTTACAAGCGTACAGTACAGAAAAATTGGAGAATGAAAAATATATATAATTTGGTGGTATATAAATAAGCAAAAAATAAGTGCAATAACCTGAACGATATTTACTCAACGAAATGACTAGTGTACTAGTGTATATAATCAAATCTAATAAATAAAATAAAACACAAATTTACAAAAGAAAAAAACTTTTATATAAACTGTATTCGAATATACAGTGTATTAACATATAACATACTATATCAGCACATTTTATACGTTAATATTTTATTTATTTAGTGTTAGTTCTATAGAGACAAGTATAAATGACACAAAAAAGAACAAAAAATCTATGATAGAAAAAAAAATAACTAATATAATAATATGGAATCTGTAACTTTTTATAAATGTTAACAAAAATATGGAAAATTAGCACTATCTAAACGACTATTATTTTTACTGAGATCTACTTTAGAATTTAAAATATCTTATAAACGAATACACAATTAACAATTTAAATTATAATTTAATGCGAACGTTTAAAAATGTAGTATTCATGGCACCCCTTACCAATTAGTAACTTAAAGGTATAATACTGTATGGAGAACACCACTTACCAGTAATAAAAACATACACGAGTGCATAAATGTTAACAGACACAAAATTTAATGACTAATTAAATCATAAAGTCAATTATAGCGTAAAACTTTAGACTTGGCAAATGCTAAAAAATGCCATCGATTTTGTAGACGTAACAGCAGTTTGTGCTGCCCAACAGCAATGCGTTGCAGTTCAGCCTACTTGAGGGGTGCTTTCACTATCACGCCCAACTAGCAAGGAAAATGACACAATTTATAAAAGTGGTATAAATAAACTATACAATTAAATTTTACGTATTTTAAAATATGTATCTACAAAGATAATAAACGATATAATAAATGGTGGATTTATGTATTACTGAGCTATTCAGAGATAGCCTTAACAAAGCTCTTTGATTCCTCAATACATATCTTCATAACGTTAGTTTATTAGATATTCTTGTATATGAAACCGCATCACAACATGTGAAAAAAAGCGTGTAAATTGTCGAGTTTCAACGCTAATTAACGTTTCACTTTAAAAGAGTAAACACATCGCAAATTTTTTTAAAGCTTTCTTCAATTTGGTGAATAGTAAACGAAAGAAGGAAAACAATTTCCCTTCGTCTTTTGTTTTGATGTAAAATTCACTACTACTACTACTACCGCTTTGTTATAGTAGGTTCAACCCTTTCTCGGAAACGTCGACCGTATTACTCTGTATGTATGTATGTGTGTGTGTGTGTGTGTGTGTGTGTGTGTGTGTGTGTGCGAGTGCATGCATGTGTGTGTTTATGTAGTGGGCGGCGCGCGCGAATGAAGCAAACGCGCGTTGTTCTCCCTCCGTTTAATTAGAATTGATTCTGACGAGGCTCGGCAACGTTCCCCGGCTATGGCCAAACAATGAACTCTAATTAGGCGAATTAATTGGGCGCGCGATGTTAACGCTTGTTTGCAAACGCTACGGAAGAGATTTCTTAATTGCGCCATTTTAATTAAAACGCGCGATAAACTGCGCGAAGAATTCATTTTAATTGTTGTTAATAGCTCCTAACAAGACGACACGTCGGGAGGCCCAATTAAACATTCTAAATATGCTAATTAATTTCTAAAACGGTTATGACGCGCTCGAGCCGAGCGCCCGCTCTGTTCCCGCCAGACGACTACGACCTGCGTTAACTCAAAACTAACGGGCGCGCAAACAACGGCGATGAGTATGACTATCAAAAATGCGAACACCAACCAGTGGTAGTAATTAGGAAACTATCGAAGGCAATACTTTACCACCAGAAACCCCTTTTCAAAGTGAATCGCTATCTGCTTAAATCATGGCTTGTTCTATTCAAAGTTTATGTTCCAACCCTTTTCTTTAAGATCAAAATTTTTACCTTGTTTTTTTTGTGTTTAACTTCATGGAATCTTAACACATACAGTGATCAACGTTTAGTTTACGACTCGTACAGAAACTTCCAGTTTAGAACTAAACTCTTAAGAGTGCAAATGCCACCATTAATAGTAAATAATTTGAACCATTCGAAAACAGTCTTCGAATTATAATTCGGAGAAAATATCGTTCCTATTTTCACGTTTAATTTCGTCAAATAGGTAGAAGGATTAAAAAAAAAAAATTACAATACTAGTTATAGTAAATAATACCCGAAATCGGTTAAAACCCTTTTTTTCCTAGTCCAAACTAGGTTAAAGCGCTTTCGTTAATTCTACTTTTACGTAGTCGAAACTAGAATTCACAAGGCCTTTTATAAAACAGCTAGTATCAACTAAAAATCATTCAATTAGTACTTCTCATTAAACTGATCTTACTTAAACTATTCTAATTTAAACTGACATAACTTGACCTAACCTAAACAAGCTAACCCAATCTAACCAAAATAATCTCACCTCACCGGCCCTAAGCTAATCTAACATAATCAAACCTAGTTATAATCAGATTAGGTTAATATAGGTTAGGCTTAGGTTAGTTTAGTTAGTTTAATGAGAACGAGTTTTAACTGAAAGATTATTACTAATTCTAGATTTTCCTAGGTAAGAGTAGAATTGATCAAAGCGCTCGGTTTAACCTAGTTTGGACTAGAAAAGACGGGTTTTAACATATTTTTATACACGTCCCGACAATAAAACTACACTCAACGCGCTTTCTATTCAGCCAACGACGTCAAATTTGTGACAACTAAATTCGATGACGGTCGTTCCACCGTTCGCCAAAATTGGCATTCTAACAGGATCAACTACACGTAGAATGCAGGAAAAGCATTTGTCACGACCGATCACCTTATATAACTGAAAAAGGTAGACAAGATAAAAAGATAAAAAAGACACATCAACAACAAAACTAGAGAAAATATAATGCTCGCACTTTCAGAACAAGCAGACAAAGAGCGAGAGAGAAAGCGTGTGTAAGTAGTACTTGTCACGATGGCTTTCGGCGCGCGCAAAATGAATTCGAACCAACACGAGTAGCGGTAAATAAGAAAAAGCTGTTTCGTGTCAACTTTTCAGCGCGCTCGAGCGTTTCGGTCGAAAACTCCAACTGCCTTTCTTGATCAAATTAGGACTCCGATCATTTACACAAAGTGAGAGTGAGAAAACGGAGGACAGACTGGCGCCACACCACTCACTCTTTCACTCGCTACTCCCCCTCTTTCTCTTCATTTTATCTCTTTTATTTTATATTTTCCCTCTTCGTTCTTTTGTTCTTTTTACAACTAACCATGAAAAGCGCGTACTTCCAAATTCACAGCAGTTTTATTCTCTACTTCTCTCTACCGTCATCACGTTTCTCCACTAAAACGAGTGACGTCCAATTCGAACCACTTTCTAATCTTTTTGTTTTCACAAGTCGAAATGGAAGCAGACGAGAGAGTGGTGTTTTATTTTTCCCTTCTCTTCTTTTTTCATTTTAACATCAAGTGCAAATTATTTAAAATCCGCTACCGGTACCGAATCACAGATATCACCCAAAAGGTGGAGTTACACGACTCTAGTCCGTCTAGAAATTACAATGGAAACAGTATCAAAATACAATAATTAGGATATTTTCATGTCAGTTTCTAATGTAGCTAATGCACACCGTACGTATTAATAACTACTGTGTAGTTTTATAAATGTTTGCATAAAACATTTTATAATTAAACTTAACCACAATCTCAGGATTACATCTCGAAATACAGTAAATATGATACAGGCAATGTGTATATAATCTAGGAAGTGTATAGATTGCCTAGGCATTATATACAATACCTTACCTGGTTAAGCAACATATGAAATTAGCATAGGAATAGTTATGTTAAGAAATTTAGGTTAATTTAGGGATAAATGTTTACTTGAAGACAATGTTCTTAACTAGCTTAATCTACACGAACATATTTATAAATTTAAAACACAATCTATTATTTCCAATAATACTCAAATTAGATATCCATATACTACTTTTCCAAACTGGAATTCTTGTCCTTTTCGTATTAGGAAGACAATCCTGTATCCTCAATTAGAAATTAATTATAATTTTAAACAAATTGACTCCATACTTAAAAAATGGGTGATTTTTGGACATTGAGCTGTCTGTTTATTTGTTCTGTATGTATGTTACT
>JAQIWH010008236.1:0-10464 GCA_034695005.1 Cryptops parisi | reverse complement strand
ATACATACATACATACATACATACATACATACATACATACATACGATACATACATACATACACACACACACACACGTATAAGCTGTATATGTATTTTTTCTTAAAAGATAGGGGTAGAGAAATTTGAACTTAAAAGGATGAGTTGGTTATTTTATTTTCATTTACTTCGGGTACCAATCGTTTATCTTGTAGTTTATTTTTTTTGGATACTTCTTTATTTTCTCACGGCGAATGTAATGGACAAGTAAATGGAAGTAACCTCTGCAGTAGGTTGGCAAAATTGAACGTTGCGATGCAGCAGATTGCAGCTTTTCAGTTGAGACCATTTGGTAAATAAAGGCGAAATGAAGACCTTAACTTGGGGGAAAATGTGTAGAAAAAAAAAAGAAGATAGGGGATGAAAAAGAAGAAGAAGAAGAAAAAATGGCGGGGGAGATTGAAGTGTTGGCGACTGAACTAGCTTCTCATCTGTTGCATTCACCTTAGGAAAGGTTAGAGGGCAATGGAAAGGAAAGAGAGGAAAATGGTCGATTATCGATTTTGCAAATGCAGGTCGTTGTGAAGATGGAGACCACCTTAACAAAAGTAAATTTGCAAGTCCAACAGTGTTCGGGACGTTGAGCACAACTGTTGGATTTTCATTCAACATCCTATTCTTTCCACCGCGTTAACCAGATGATACATAAAAGATTCTAGTTCATAAAATAAAGCCATTATGCCGTTTTTGTAATAATTTTTCTTTTGAAATTGATGAGAGAAATTAATGTTAGGGTTAGACTCTTAAATGTTTTTTTTTGTATGTTTTAAAATGGATTTGGAGATCCTTGTTTTATGCGAGAGTTATGCACAAATATATCGCATAAATATTGCAATTTCAAAGAAGTGACAAAGTTTAATCACTGTTGCACCATAGCTCAAAATCGCATAATAACGAACTTTTCTAGCCATCTGTGATAATTTTTTTTGGCTCATATCAGCGAAATCGCGGAACTGCAAAACCAAGTATTTCTTGCATTCATTTCTTATGTTGGTTGCAATGTAATGCACAGGGAGATCTCGATTTATGCGATTTCGCTATAATCGAGGAATGAAATTCTCTCAAATCTGCTCGTTATAGTATGATGAAAAACATTTTCTATTATGTGATTTTGTGCTGTAGTGCACAAGAGATAACGCTCAGATTTTTCACTTCAAGAGATCATGAGGTTTTCGATTTATTCCGAAGGTATGCGGAAAGTAATCCTCGCATAATTGAAAACATATATTTATTTTGAACAAGTAGTTTATTCTATACTCTTCATATTAGCTTCACTTGTGAGTGAGTGAGTGAGAATTTTTTATTTTTGCAATTCGGTAAATTTTGATGAATGAGGTGTCCATGGATCTGTCTTAGTCTCACGAATGTCACTGCCTATACGCTGTTAATTAACAATCAATATGGCGAACACTATATGCCAGTATATAAAGAGTATGCTTAAAAAAGCATTTTTAATGTACGGTACTTGTTTAGCATTGAAAAAGGTTTTAAAATTTCATCAGCACGTTTGAATAAAGCGGATCGAATAAGAAACTCGGTTTTATATTGGATAATCCTTTTCCGATAGATTATTGACTTGGTGGGTAATTAGAGTCGTTCACATTTCACATGCATGCTAGGTGTGGTGAAGAAATGCAATAGTAAAAAGTAATGAATTCAGTACTTGTATAAAGTTCATATTTCTACTATAGTAGTTTATCTGTGATCTCAATAAATGATGATCTGTCAAATTGTAGTAGTAAAATTACAACTTTTTTTAACAGAGAAGCCGCTTGTGGCTCTAGTGGTTGGGCTGCAGTTTAGGTTAGATAATACCGAACAAAAACGTATTAGTTTTATTATTATAATAAGGGACCATGAAGTGTTGTATTGTTTAACTAACCTAAACTGGCATTTATACCCATAGACACTGGTTTATGTTAGATAACAACAACAACAACTTTACGCCTAAGCGCCAGCGCCACAAGTGGCTTCTCTGTTAAAAGAAGTAAAATGAGTCTACTCAATGAAAGTGTTCCAATTTGATGATGTATGTGACTAAGAATGTACATGTACAGAAGGATTTCGATTATGCCTTTGATAAGTACAGCAAAAATGTCGATATAAAAATAGAATATATGAAAATGAAAACGTGGAAACGATTGTTGAAAATTAATGAAGATGATGATAAATTCTTATTTTTTGTTTACGTTTACACTAACGTTAAGTGGGAAATTTTGATCTAGTACAACTTACTGTCCGTGCTATGGCGCGGGTGACGTTTTAGTACTAAGCTTATATTATAACCTTGTGGAAGATCTCTGCCTTGTGGTAACGAATCGGTAACGAATGAAGCAGTGATCGAGTTTGTAATTTGAACAATGAACAAGTTGTGTGTATCTAACAGAAAACTATTTATTCTCCATCACGCCATCCTTGGATATAATTTAAAATTCCGGATGGCTTACATTATGCTTAAATTAACGTTGATTATTTCATCGAAAGATTCACCGTTTACATGTCTGTGTCACGTTTAGAAATAATAAAAAAGTTAAAACTTTTCTTAAAATGTGTCACTTGTCGAATAACTGAAAACCAGGATTTGTTATTCCTTGTGAAATACAGAGAACCCATGCAACGGATGCGTGTACATTCGCTTAACTTCTCGGCACTTCACAATTTTCAAGTAACTGCATGGGTGGGTAGCAAATGAATGGAATGATATGGGATATCATTCAATAATTTTTTTATCAACCTCGTTGTTTGATTGGTTCCCTGAATCTGTAATATGTTTAAGATTTTCAGGTGAACTCGATCGAGCATGAGGTTAAAAAATAATAGAAAAATAGCAATTACTGATTGATCATACAGTATTAGGTTTCAAAAGGTACAGGGAGATCTCATATGTCGCTTCGCTGGCATGCGACGAATGAAAACTTTCCAAGTACAGTACTCATTAAAGGAGAGAACATTTCGCTATTATATACGATTTTGCACGGTGGTTCACAAATGACAACGGTCAAGTTTTGCCACTTCATGAGAATATACTATATGTCTATTTATTATATAAAATTTAATATAAAAAATATATCTACCGGTATGTCTAGTTATTGTTTTTTCTCCTTTGTTACCTTTGCTTGATAATTTTATGTTTACTAACGTGAACATAAAATCCTTACTTTTATGGTGTATCCTTACTTTTATCCTTACTTTTATGGTGGTCTCCTTACTTTTATGGTGTATTTAGACCTCTGACGACTGTCAAATTAAAAAAAAAATAAATACCGATACATGCGGTTTTCGATTTATTCAAGGTTATGCTGGAAAGTGACTCTCGCATAATTTATTTATTATTTTTCTTTAATCGATTTATTTTTTAATATTTTGAACTAGTTTTCGAACACTGGATTCAGAATTATTTTATTTTTTATTTTAATTGACTCGGTTTGGGTGACCAATGGGGAAAGGGGTTGGCATATAAACATAATAGGATGGAATCTATGATAAATAATGATGGAAAAGGTGATAACATTACAATATGTGTTTACAATGTTTACAATATGTGATAACAGTACAATATGTGTACAACATTATGTGTTTGTTTGAATTGAATCGGATCGAATAAGAAATTCGGTCTTATATTGGATTTTGCTTTTCCAATAAATTATCGACTTCGTAAGTAATTAGCCATTCACAATTCACATGCATGTTGGGTATTGGAGAAATGCAGTAATAAAAGCGAATTTCAGTGCTGGTATAAAGTTGACAATTATTTCTACTGCAGTATCTATCGTCTCACTAAATGTTGATTTGTCACAGTAGTAAAATTGACTTAATTAAAGCGTCCCAATTTGGCACAGTTTTGATTCTTGATTGGTTGCCAATTACTTTGTTTTGATGATGTAAATTTACAAGTATTCAAGTATTTTGTCTACTTACAGTATATCGAAGACGACTTGTGTGTTAAGTAGCATACTGTTGTTGTATGTAATAATTTAATAGTGTATATTTAATGTAGTGAAATTGTGTTACTGTGGGTAAAGTACATTATAATCCAAAGTTGATGAGTGATGGAATTGTATGTACGTACAATGAAATACTCAGTAAAGCGACAAGTTGATTGGTAGATGAAGCCAATATTCGTGTGTGATCATTAATCATTTGCGATTGATGTTCAATAAATGTTAACTTTGAATGCCAATTACCAACTGTCAAACTAACTTCATTTCAATAAGGAAATTTAAATAAAAAATGGATTCACTAGTTAACAATTCCGTTGTATAGTGGAACTGGTTTTGGTTATGGATAACACGTTAATTCCAACTGAATTCTAACGAAATGCTAAAGGGATGAAACAAATCAATTCTCCAGGACAGGTTAATTGATCATCGATTTACATTTTTATTGTTTTAAGTTTTATAGTGATTTCCAGTTACGCAGCATAATCATTGCTGGTCATATTAGGCTATTTGAGGGTTGCACAACTGAAACTATTGTTTAATATAGTACAAAATTTTTTTTATATTATATTGATTTAATATAGCTTACTGTATATCGGTCTAAGGGAAACCATTACATCCGTAAAGGTAATAAATACAGGCAGGGTGTTCACAACGAAATTTAAATATTTTGTATCACATACAGCTTGAAGGAAAATACATAACCGTAACTAAATTATGGAGCTGGTAGCAAAAAATACTGAACTTTCATAAAAATAATACAACGTCAGTACATCTCCACATGGGCGCCTCCGGTGGCGCGAAGAATGTCAAGGCGGTAGTTTAACTTACACCATGTGTTCTGCAATATTCCCCCATGTCGAAAAATTGTCAGAAATGTTTGAAAGTTTCAACTTATAGTTAGAATGCCTCATATTTAAGTTGTTTTAATAGTAATTTTTCGAACAAAAATAAACTAAAACAAACAAACTCGTGTTTCTCATCGACTCGTTCACCAACCATCGCCTGTGCTTGGTCGCTCATAGTCGCCATTTTTGAAAATGACTGCAACGCCACTGTGACCACTGTGGCTCTGCATAACAAACTTCTCACCTAAACTTTGAGCTTCTGTTTCCGTTCCACCAAGAATCCTGAAACCTGATAATGGAAATAAATAATGGAGTTTCCAAATGTTTAGATCTCATGGTGGTGGTTTTAATTACACTTTTAATTACATGATTGAGTGGATTGATCAAGTATGGCGTACGTTTTGATACTGTATAACAGCAAAACTGTGTTATGTTATACGAAGCTCATGTTCTGCGCAAATATCGCATTAATCGACAATCGCATACTGAACTTTCAAAGGCAAAACTCGATCTTTGAGACACCTGTGCAAAAAACGCGTAATAACGAATTTTCTTTTGCATATTATAAGCTTCAGGGAGAGTTCTCTTGTCCAATATTACCGAAATCGCATATATCGAAATTCTTATAAAATGATATAAAGTTCGTTGCTCCGTCACATGTGCCCCGCCGCAAAAACCAGCATAATAACGAATTTACTTTCGCATATAACGAACTTCCGGGAGGATTTTTCTCGTTCGTTATTAGCAAAATCGCATACATTGAAATTCCCATGACTTAGCAAACTCGCATAATTACGAAATTTTTCTCGCCTATAACAAGCATCTTGGAGGATTTTTCCCGTCACATTTTAGCGAAATGGCTTACACAGCATAAAGAACTCGCATAAATCGAAGGCTTCCGGTATTGACCACTTTTTGTAAATAAACGATCACTGGTATATTTTTTTTTTAAATTAATGACGCATCAGTGATGTATCATTAATATCAATTACTAAATCAAGTTCCATGTATTGGTCGAGTATCTTTTGGCAGGAACCATTTTTGGAACTTTGATGAGAGTTGGATGAACGTGAACGATTAGATCAACACGAGAGGTCTCAGTTTAATTTATCTAACAAAATGAGAAAATCTTGAGTGTCTTTTTTTTTGTTCGGTTGTTAAAAAAGTAAAAAAAAACAATCGATACAAACAAACTTGATCAGAACTTTTAAGCGTACCAAAGTCGAAAATCTTGAAAAAAAAAAGTCATCCCCCTTTTAACGCGAATCCCTTTCAGAACGCATTTTTCGCGTATAAACGGGGATATAACCTAATTTAGTACCGTGGTTTCTATCATGAGTAAAATCGGGAAGGGTTTCGGACAATATAATGATTAAGCCACACTTTTTTTTTCCATAAAATGACATTTTACATCAAACTGTCCACCAGTCCACCAGTATACCGTTTCTAGCTTGTTACTTTACCACTTCCTGGATTTTTCAGAAAATGACAGCATAATTATAGAGAATCACCTTGTTGTGCTCAGTATGGTACTCTGTAGAATTTTTCACCAACGAAATGGGTCTCCTAAATAATTTCTAAAAAAAAATGTGGCTTATCATTATATTGCCCGAAGCGCTTTTAATTCATTATATTTCACGACGGCAACTTTTTTTTTCTTTCATATTTGCAATTTAACGTTGAGTAGATTCATGTGACTCTAGAGGGTGTAGAAGGTTCCCCGATGCATTGTGTCAATCGGTTGGCAATGAATTTTATCGATTCTTATCAAGAGATGGGTTGGTTGGTAACGAAGGAACGGTATGAGATGCATTGTGTTTTAGGCGGGTGGTTGGTTTCTAGTTAGCAACATCACGCAACAAATGACATATATATACAGTATATATATATATACACATATATATAAAACACCTAACAGTGACCGGAGCAATTTCCCAAAATGCCCTGTAAGGACGCTAATCAGAATCCAACCACCTGTCAAGCGTAATCTGTGGCTTGACATCGCATCGGTGCACTCACTATAGTACCAATTTCTTCTCATGTCACGCTTGTCGACAACGGTGTTTCTCAACTGGCCATATTACACATGAGTTTCTCGATTTATGCGAGGGTTACGTTCTAAGTCAAACAGAGCGCAAGTTCGAAAATCTCGTATGAATCTAAATTGCTTATGATGTTGTGGCAAAACTTAAGAGTTCAGTCACTTCGAGCACAAAATCGTATAATAGAGAATTTTTGTTGCATACCATACAGGGTTTTCCTTAAAAATTTTAGCCAAATTTCAACCACAGCTATTAAGCTTCCAAACAATATAAAAATGTCTTTGGTCTGGAAATGGTTCCTTTCGGAGAGACATTTTCAAGTCACGTTTTTGGACCCCCATGTTTATGAAGACTTTCTACTTTATCTTGATGTGTAACATCTGTGGTTAAAATTTGAGCAGACCTTTTAGGAACACCCTGTATAACGAGCTTCTGAGAGGATTTGCCATAATTGTAAAATCGTATATTAAGAAATCGCGTAAATCGAGGATTTTGTGAGTTTTTGCTAACGTTGTGCTAAATCTGAGTTTATTATGGTTTTCATGCCTTTTGACCTTTAGGATCTCATTTTTATTTTAGCATTTTTATGAAAACACAAACAACACGCGCTATTTCCTTCTAGGGGATCTGGAGGTAAATCCACATTAAGCATTGCTATTTACATTTGGTTTTAGTCTAACTTTAAAGCTTTTGAGAATAAGTTTGGTTTGTTTTTTTTTTGCAATGGTAGGTGTGAGGATTTTAAACTTTACGCAGTTTCAACGTTTTCATTTTTTTTAACAACTAGTAGTAGTTAAAATGTTTGTGTTTTTTTTTTTGGTATTACAATTTACAAATCACATATTGGTCATTATTATTTTATTTTATTTTATTTATTTATTTATTTTAAAATTAAACAGTCCAAAGGGACTACAACAAAATTGATGTACAACCGATTAAAAAAAAACAGTGTTATAAAAATTACAACCACAATGGTTATATAGTATAACCATTAAGGACCTTTTGAAAATTGTCAACCTTTTGTCAACCTTATGCGAGTCAGCTTTTTGAAATTTTATACCACTTGAAAAAATGTGAAAAATTCATGAAAAGTATTTCATGATTGTAATGTCTAAATTATACTAATATAATGCAAATTGTTTTGTTATAATGATGTCTTTTCCTGAATCTGTATCTGCTACAGTACTTTTAAAAAACTATTTTACAAAGAACATCAGTACCTTTTGCCTCCAAAAAATGGTGGTTTAATAGTTTAGTCCTATGTCGTTTACAAGTTTAGTCACAGTAACAACAGAAACATTTAAAATCTATGACATCTACATAGATTTTGGTGCAACTATACTACAGTGAAATGGTTAAACCCTGAGTGACCCCCTTTGTTAAGAAATCAGCTCCCATATTAAAGAAAAACAAGTACATTAAAAACGCGTATTCGATGTGCGATTTATGCGAGTTTCGAGTAATTTCATTTTATGATTTGTGCTATTTTTGTCACGTTGAACTTATGCGGTATTCGATTTATGCGGTTCTCAATGTATGCTCACTGTTCTCACAATATTTTTTGATCCATGGACTATACAGTATATTACCATATAGATAGCAGTATAGTTCAATTACCAGCTCACTCACTCATGAAGTCACGCACGAGTAAAGCTAATATAAAGCGTATAAATAAATATATAAATAAATAAATGAAAAAACGTTTTGTACTATACAGATATACGATACAAGAAGTTGTCAATTTCTGTGCAAGTTTTTTACATGCGATTTCGTTAATCTGCTCTTAGATATAAAAAATATCGTTATTATGCGATTTTGTGCGATGATGTATTGTAGTTTATTTCTCGAAATCAAAAATGCAAATGTGTAAGAAGAAGGAATACATGAAAGGGGGATGCACAAGTGACGAAAGCTGAAGTTCTGCTATTTTAAGGGAATTCTGATATATGAGGTTTTCGATTTATTCGAGATTTTGCTAACACATGACTTGCATAATTTACCATTGCGAATCAGAAAGTATGCATTCTTTGATCTGAATGATATGTCTACAATGAACCAGTTTAAAAGACAAGTTTTCCAATATGTTAACCTCAGTTTGTAAGGATTGACTAGTTATATTTATGTTTGTTTTTATTTAATGTTTTTTATTTTTTTGTTTTGTTTTCCCACTGTATTTTCCCTGTTCCCATATGACCCCATTGGGCCGAATAAATAATAATAATAATAATAATAATAATAATAATAATAATAATAATAATAATAATAATAATAATAATAAATTGAGGATACAGAAATGCATAAAATTTAACGACTTAAGCGATTTTGCTGATGAGAAAAACCCTATTTGCTAGTCATATTATGAGAATTTCGCTACTATGTGATTCTGTGCGGTTGTGAAGACTTGAAGAGTAACTTAATGTCGAAGTTTTCTCACTTCATAGGAATTGCGATTTTAATTTTGCAGAACGTTACCGTAGCATTTTTTGCATGCAGGAGGTTTTGCAATCTCTCTCGTGGGAATATCGATATATGCTATTTTTGATTTAGGCAAGGTTTTTCCAATACATTATTCTTGCATAAATGAGTTGTACTCAGGACCATGTACTCAGCATTATGAGGATTTGTACTCAGAAATACATAAAATTTTCGATTTCCGGTTTGTAACAATGCGAGATTAAGTGCAAATACCACGATTGTAAAGATCCCTATGAAGGTGCTGCTATTATAGCCAAAAATGAGCTAATTTTGAGTTTACAATGATAAACTCAAAATTATCATTGTAATAATATTACTGTGGAACCGTACTTTTTGACTTACCCTGTATATATTTTGTTTAAAGTTTTGGATGAAAAAACTTTTTTTATTACACTATTTACTATATTGCATAAAAAACGAGGACACTTTTTTTTTTTTTTAAAGCGGATGAGTTTTAACGACACAATGCTTTTAATCTGTTGGCAACTGCAAAAAGCTGAACTTGTTTTTGTAGCTTGAAAAGAACCTTGAAGGCGACAGTAGGGAAAATGGTTTAAAATGCTGATTCCAGGTCAATCGTGTTCATGCATATTAACCAACCCATTTGCAATTTCAACAAGTCGCTCATCAAATTAGGTGCAATTTCTTTTTCATCGTCTATCGACTTCGATTGAATCTTTTTTTTTTTTGTTCTGTTTTAAATGACACTTTGTAGTAGAAATTCGATTAGCAGAAATGAATGAATGAAGATAACACGCGAGTTAAATTGAACTGAAATTTATTACTTTTTCTTGAAAAAAAAACTGAAATGAGGTGCTAATAGATCTAAAGTTGGTTTCAACTAATTTTATCAAATTTGACTAGTTTAAAGTAATTTTTTGGAAACTTTTTGAAAATCGAATGGTTTGAATTTATTTTATGGTTTATAGCTCGAAAATTAGGGTTCAAAGGATATGCATTAAATTTCTGATAATAAAAGTTAAGTAAAACCATTACGTGTAGTTGTTACTACTGTAAAATTATTATGAACTACGTAGTTAATCGGATTTATTTTAATTTATTTATTTATGTTTTTATGTTTTTTTTTTTGTTTTTTTTTTTTTTTTTTTTTTTTTTTTTTTAGA